>JBBPSJ010000166.1:0-63237 GCA_038093535.1 Boletus reticulatus
CAAGCAAATTCGTTCTCCAAGCGTACTGCCAGCAAGACTCGGGGGTGGCGAGGCAGAAATAGATGCCAACGGTGAAACGCGCTCCTGGGCAGACTCAAGCATCTTGTCCCCAAGACCCGGTCGTTCAAGATGCGTTCCCGTAAAGTCGCTGACCACAGATTCAATCGAGAAGTTTGACCGGTGTCGGGTCCAGGAAAAACGTCTACAGTTGGCATACGACTGAGCAGTGCTAATTATACTGGTGTTCGAGTCTCCGCGGCGATGGCAGGTGGAGTTGCGGTTGAAGAGACTAATGCGAGGACCAACAGACACACCGGATTCGGGCCGCCGGTTACTGCGGTTGTAGGGGTGGACGAGTGACGTACGGAAGTAGAAGCTTGAGGCGTCGCTGTCAACTCTACAACGAGGTGGTGGTCGGCGGATGAAGGAGAATGTATCGTCGACTGAGGTCGACATGGTAAACGAGAAATTGTCCGACGAGGGCCTCTCCCGCAAGCTTGGTAGGCGGGCGAGTGATCCGTAGTCAAAAGGATCTGCAGAACCGCCGTGGAGGACGTTACCGTACGACGAAACAGAAGCGATACTTTGGATCGACTCGTGTTTCCGCTGTTGCCCAGCAGACATTGTAGCAGGCAGAGGATAGAACCCGGGGCGGCTGTCATGGAATTCGAATCCTCGTCGGATCTCTGCAAACGAATCGAACCCTGCAAAACTCAATGCAGAAGAGTTGCGTTGATGACTAGCAACAACGAAAGACTTTCTAGCTGCCTCGCGTGCCTCTCGCTTAGAGGGTGAATTGGAGTCGAGTCGAGGCCTCTCAGGTGGAGACTCGATTTGGATGGCATGTGCAAGGATCGACTTCATTAACGAGCTCTCGTCGCCAGCAAATGATACCATAGAGAGAGATCTCACGACCTCGGGAGGGGGAATGATATCCGAAAGCGTGAGCGGTGATGCTTCCTTCTTGCTCGACGATGAATGCTTTCCGCCGAATTTGAAGTCGCGGTTGAGTTGTCCGTTCGAAGGCTGAGAGGCAACAGTCGTGGCATTTCGTAGCACTTGAGGGGCCACGACGTCAAGCAGCTCTTCATCCGATGCAGTCGTAGCAAAACAGTCCGATCCAGGGAGCAAAGACGGCTCCGCGTTGACATCAATTGGGAAACCACTTGGCAACAGCTCGCGTGACTCATAGTCTATCGGGAGACTAAACGAGTGCTCGCCCGCCCGGGACAATTCATCCTGAAGCGTAGGAAGTTTAGGAACGGGCGGCAGGTCCTCAAAGTCGTAGCGCAAGTCAATCTTGGCGGGAGTACGGAACGCATTATCGAGCTGCTCAATGAAGCTGCGGCGATCGGATGCACCAGATTCGTTGAGTTTCTGTAATTCGCCAGTAAAATCGAACGACCTCTTGGTATCGTCTTCCGATAACGTCCCTGCTTCTTCAACATCTGCATGGTGTTCATCTTCATTGATCACGGTCGCGCGGAAAACAGGAAGCTCGGCCAGGGAGCTTCTCGTAGATGCGGTATCAAGCACTGGCAAGGGCGTTTCTGGGGGCAAGCCTGGGGAAGGAAGCGGTGGGCGCGCTGACCGGCGATCGAGTGAAATGGTATCCTCTCCCTCTTGATCCGAATTCGACAAGATGACCTGAAACTCGTCGGGGATGTCAGAGTTGGGATCACTTCCATCGTAGACCTGCTGGGGGATACTGCCCACGGTACCAGCGAGCCCAAGGGCGCAACGAACCTCAGGAAGAATCGGTAGGCTACCACTGTCAAGTTCCGCGCGGGGCACCAGAGAGGACTTCTTTCGAGTGCTGCCGTGGGCTTTCTTGAACACTGGCGAGGCAGAGAGACTTCCGCGAGACTCTGACGTGGAATGACCCGACCCGAATGTTAGGGATGACGTAGAGCGATCGACCGGGTTCACGATGAATGGCGAAATGCCTGAGGAAGCACCCACCACCGTCTTCGACATAAGACGTGTAGTAGCTGGGCGAAGGGCTTTGAAGACGGGGGATGGGTCTGCGGCTGGAGCGGGTGTCATCGTTCGCCTGTGCGTCCGGAGGGTCGCCATGTTATCCTGGACGTTAATCTTGATTGTACTGGGGGAGGGTTTCGAAGGGGAAATGCCAGCATTCAGTGTTGACCATGGAGCGATGTTCTGCCAAAGTTGCACACCAGTATTCTTTGAGGATGATTGCGCATAGGGTCGGAGAGAGGTCATGGATGAATTCTTGCGTCGTGGAGCTTTTACTGGGCTCTCCGTCGTCAATCGAACATTAGGCGGAGAATTCGCGGCTGGGTCTGGTATGAATGGTGAATGCTGGCTGATTGGCGTCATCTCTACACTCCCTGGAGTCGCTTCAAGATCAAGTCTGTTGATTAGTTGAGCCAGGTCGTTCGTAGCTGCGTCCAAGAGTGACATGACCACATTGTCTGCAACGAGATCAGTGACAGTTCAAGTGTGGAAAACGCAAGACCTTACCGCCATCCCCTTCGTAGAATGCCTGGGGTTGAGTCCGACCAAGGGGTTGCTCTGATACTGGTCGAGGGCGCACACGCTTCACGGGCGTTTCCATCGGCGAGTTACCCAGCTCGACTCCATATTGTTCAGGCTCATATACACCCACAGTCGGCGTCGTCATCCATGCCAATGGGGGGAATACAGGAGGCGAGCATGAAGGCGGATATAAAAAGACGATGGCCAGACGATCCCCAAGCAGTCGGAAAACGAGCCTTGAGTCACTGGAGGAGGACAAGGGCGGCAAACGTGACAGAAACCTGTGAAGGGCGTATGCTATGAAATGGGGTAACTTGACAGAAGTTTGCTCGTGGCCGTGAAAGGGATCTTGCCTGCTCGAAGCGGGGTGTGTCGAGGGGGGCTTCAAGTTGACCGACGACTCGGATGCCTAGACGACAGTGAGAAAGATGGATACAAGTACGTGGTGGTGGCGACTCACTGGGGGTATGCGATGCGGGGATGAGATCTGAGATCTGAGAGTTCTCACCGGGGGGTTGCGGGTATGTAGTATGCGACAAGTCATTGCAGCCCAAGTCACATGATACCAGCACGCCGTGACAAACAAAGGCAAAGTTCCCGGCGTGATCAACGATAACGAGTCTTTTTTCAGACACCATGGACTGTGATACTGTCACTACAAAATCGAATTCTCCAGCTCCGGACCTGTCCTCTGAGCAATCCGATCGCTCGACTACCGGTCAACTCGTCACCGCGCCACTCACTCGCGTTACTACTAGTACTGTTCCCGCCACACCGAATACTGCCCCACTGCCATCTTTTCCATTCCCCAGGCCCAAATCCGAACTCTCGATGTTGTCCGGCCCGAACACTCGCCAAGACCATGCCCGGGATGGGGTAGCATCAGGCATGAGGGGTACGCCGTTCAATGGGGTGAATCATGGAGTACGACGACACATTCTTCCTGGAAGCGTGTCCCGAGTTGGGTCTGGCACCCCATTTCGAAATGGCTATCTGGCGCTAACTCCTGGTGTTCCCTCTGCTCATCACAATTTCGATGGCCCAAGAAAACGTCCCGCTGTAAGTAGCAGGTTAGTCATTGCAAACGTGACTGACGGTGTGATTGTCTGGATAATTAGGATGTGATCGAATGTTTTGATGACGACGAGGACGACGGAGACGACGGGCGCTTAGAGTTCGAACAAAAGGAAGCACTTCTATTTCTTGACATGGCAAGAGCTCGGGGCAACGTTCGGAAGCTCGAACAGAAGCTCGCTCAGGCCAAGTGGGACGAAATCAATATCACCGGAAAGCTGTACAAACTTCAGGCTGAGGAAGTGGAGAGGAGATCTGATGCAGCCGATGTGAGAGTTGGCGTCATTCGCAACTCAATTCGCATGACAGGAGGAACACTCTGTGACACATCGGTTCAAAAGCGTCGCCGTATCTCCCCAGAGGATAGCATTCAGATCGAGGCTGGTATGTCACAGTGAACGAAAACTCATGTAGGTGAACTCATTTTTTGTTTCGTTTTCAGATCTGTCTTCGGGCTCACTAGAGGTGTAGCACATATTTCACATTCGTTGTTGCTTGTGTTGCTACCATTCTGTCTTGGTATAGTGTGTAGCTTGCTGTCCGACTCGGATCATGTTTTTACTACTATGTTGCATTGATACCATTGTGAGCCACTGGACTCGCTGTGATCTCTACTGGCGCTGTGTGACTATAGCCTGGCAACTCTGACATAATGTGTGCCTGGAGTGCAATTACACTGTAGCAATGTATGTGCTGTAATATGCTGTAAGGTGCTGTAATATCCCCAGCAGGCTGTTCCAAAATAGGTGTTTTGCTGATGCCAGTTGAATGTAATTGATGTATCACAGGTGCGCCGCCGTGATGCTAGGACGACCTACGAGCATGCGGGATGTATCACATCTGTCACTCTGGAGTCAGTCATACGGATGATATATCAGCACGGACGAGTGTGGTTGATGTATTACTGCTGACTCGCAGCGGATGGCCTTGAATGTAATTGATGTATCACGGGGTGCGCCGCCGTGATGCTAGGACGACCTACAAGCATGGGGGATGTATCACATCTGTCACTCTGGAGTCAGTCATATGGATGGTATATCAGCACGGACAAGTGTGGTTGATGTATTACTGCTGACTCGCAGCGGATGGATGTAATTGATGTATCACAGGGGTGCGCCGCCGTGATGCTAGGACGACCTACAAGCATGCGGAATGTATCACATCCGTCACTAGAATGGTCAGTCATACGGATGGTATATCAGCATGGACGAGGAACCTTACATTGATATATCGCTTGGATGACCTGAGAGGCACTGATGTATCACAGGCATGCATCTACAGGGGGTATCTATGTCAGTGATGTATCATTGATGCATCAGAGTGGAGAGCGAGAGACATTTCAAAGTCAGCATCAAAATTGTATCACATTTTAATGCTAACTACAATCCAATTCATATATCAAAATCGCCACACCGACTCAAGTGGCTCAATGTAAGTATTAATGATGTCATATATTGTAGTAGTAGAACAAAGAATATAAAGAGAAGAAAGAAACGTGCGTCATCTATGACGCTTTGTCGTGACTGAAACGAGGGAAAGGTTCTAGAGTGTGACGGATGAGAGGGGAATGGGAGATGGGCGATGACCGAGCGTAAGAAACTTCGATCGGCGGCGGCTGCGCACGGCGCGATCCTTACATACATCAGGTACACTTTGCAGTTCGAGAAGCCAGAAATAAAAAGTTTGGACTCGGGGACTCGGAGAGCCAAATTATCATTTGTGCACAATGCACTGAAACAAGTGATATCTACGAGCATGTCCCTTGGGAGGTTTTGGCAAAGGACCTTCCTACATCGGTCGTCGCAAATCATTCTTCCTGGCTCAATCTGTCTACATCCACCATTGAGATACGACCTTTGGGAAAACCGTGGGAGCAGTCATCGGACAATTGGACGATTCGTCTTCAACCTGGACAATTTCGTGTAACGAGGGGAGGAGAAACCCTCGTGGACAAGCGAAGCCCAACTTGGGAGATGGTTTCACGCCGTCTACAGTGTCTTGACGATCCTGAAGACCTCATCATCACAGCGTCCCCGGTTGGTACAACACAGTTTCTGTCGTCAAGATTGTCTGTCACTTTATGCCGTTACGGCTTGTCATTCTTCGTTAATGATGCTAACAACTTAGAATCTGACAACTTCAAGGGCATGGTCTACGACGAGGATCAATGCATCGGAACACTCTTCGATCTTGCAAACCGGCTTGTTCTGCGCCCGAAAACTCTAATCGAGGCGGACCTCATTCCTAAACTCATCATTATACCACAGATTGATTCCATCATGCAGCATAATTCTCATGTCAAGTACAATTCGCCAGGAGCTGTCAGGTATTATGTATACGAAGCGGACAAAGAGCTGGGCTGCTTGAAGGGGATTGTCAGCTTTCCAGTGGAAAGCAGGCTCTACCTTGCTCGCCTACATGCTCGCACTAGCAGTGGATGGAGACCCGACCCGCTGACAAGTAGAACAGGGATGGAGGAAGCAGTCTCTCTCATATGGTTAGGTGGACCGGTTATCGGTCAGCGTTGGTGTTCCGAGTCGCAGAGTCCCCTGATACGCTTCGCGTCTGCGGATCGCATCGCTAGACAGGAATTCAGCACGGATGTTCTGCGGCAAGAGGCGTACCTCTTTCCCTTCTCGGAGGTCACAGTTGCGGCTGGTGTACAGTGCCGCGGGATGCAGTCACTTGATCAATTGCTCCTCGAACGGCTTCCACCCAGCCTACCACGACGTGTCGATCAACTGCCTCATGACAATCTTGGGCGCCATTCTATCTCTCCTAGTAATAACGATCTGCTGCATCAACTATTCCACTCCCTGGGCCAGCGAATAAATCAAACAGCACCTCCATTTCAAAGCCAATATCTCTCTCGACTTCATGATAGCGCGTATCACTTGCAGACACCGGTGGATCCCATTAGCGTCGCTAGCAGGCAGGACGATAGGAAACCTGGCACAGAGACACTCCGTAACCACTACGTGCAATGTCGAATCAACTATATGGAGAGCTTGGGCATGGTCAAGGTGGCTCTCGGCCCAAAAACGGATTTCGATCGGATTCTCGAACAATGCGGTCAATGGCCACGTGTTACACCATTTGTTCTCTTTCGATGTCTTGCGTCTACTCCACCAATCACGCTCTCAAAGAGCTGGAAGAAATGCTTGATTTCCCTAGGCTTGCTGGCCTTGGATGTTCAATGGGCACGAAGATTGCTCAGGTTTGCCTTGGACAACCTAGAAGAAGAGTTTTACAGTGAATTAGGGAACGAGGGATGTGACGAACGAGATCTCGCCAATCACCCGGATTGGTTATTGATTCAGGTGTGTCTTCTGTGATAAGAATGCTTATCTCTATTGATCCTCATTCTGGCTTATCTCAGCTGCAAGGCAACTTTCGCATTCGCCCTGTTCAGGCCGAGATCGTAAAGGAAATGATGTCTCCCCGGTCAGGCATGAACACCGTTACGCAGGTCAACATGGGCGAGGGGAAATCCTCGGTGATCATCCCTATCTGCGCAGCCGCGCTCGCTGATGGAAATCAACTAGTTCGTATCATTGTCCCAAAGGCATTGATACCCCAGACACTGCAGCTCCTGACTGATCGTCTTTGTGGGCTAGTCAATAAGCCGATATACCTCCTGACCTTCACCCGTGACGAGCTGAACATTATGGTCCACAACCAGTTCACAGAACTTCACATTCAAGGCAAGCTCGAAGACTTGTATATGCTCGTGCGTGAATGGAGGGACGAACGTGGCATTATTGTCATGCAGCCCGAGGCTGTTTTGTCGCTCAAGTTGGCCTGCGTGGAGAGTCTGTTGCTGGCGAGTGGGGTTGGTATGAATACCGCTCCAAATATTCCGAAACAGGTTCAGATGGACTGGTTATCAAAATCGGTGAGCAAGTTGACAATAACAGTGATTTTTTTTTGCACCGACTGACTGTGGGAAACCATTGGCAGCGAGCAAAAGACACCTATGTCTCCACCATGCCAACGCGCAGGCAGGTCATAGCACTGATGGAAATCCAGAAATTCCTCGAGACGCATGCTCGAGATATCCTCGACGAGAGCGATGACGTCCTTCGACCCCAATTCCAATTAATCTATGCCACTGGACATCAGCGTACATTGGAAGGATCTCCAGGTCGATGGGTCATTGTTCAGCAGATCCTTGGGCTCGTGAAACGGCATGCGTATCTACTCTCGACCCTTCACTCGCATACTATACGGTGTGACGGCAGTTCACCCGGACAATTCCCTCACATTCACATCCTGCAGGCTGCGGGTGGCGAACAACTTGTATCCTTGATTGCCCAGGATGTATTGGATGGACGTCTTCCTAGTCTCAGCTTCCATTCCGTGCTAGGACTCAGAGAAACAATTCGCGAGTTCATGTTGTGCAAGGATATCCACCCGGATACCGTCAAGATGGTGGAAAGATATGCTCGCCAGAGTACTAGCTGGGATTCACTGCTCCTCCTGCGTGGTCTGCTCGCACACGACATCCTTTTGTTTGTTCTTAATCAGCGCAGATGGCGTGTAGATTATGGTCTGGACCTGGCACCCCCGCCGCGCACTATGTTTGCCATTCCCTACCGTGCCAAGGATGTGCCAACGAAGACAGCAGAGTTCGGGCACCCGGACATAACTATCCTGCTCACGTGTCTCTCCTACTATTACGGGGGCCTCAGTGACGAGCAGCTGAGAGTTTCATTCGAACTCCTGCTACAAGAAGATGACCCATCTTCCGAATATGCACTCTGGCTTGGAGATTGTGGTACCGCGCCAGTGCCAAACCCACTTCGGAAACTGAGTGGTGTGAACATCAGGTCGTTGGAGCAATGGGACAACTATCTCGTCCCTCTGTTTTCTCGAAATAAAAGGGCGGTAGATTTGTATCTTTCCAAGATCGTTTTCGCGGAGCATGCAAAAGAGTTTTCTCTGCGAATTTCGGGTTCATACTGGGATATAGCAGAGCGAAAGAACAATCTAGTCACCGGTGAGCGGGCTTCCAAGATCTGTTCTCTTCTTGTTGGGTGACTAAATCAACTGACAGGACTTTCGGGAACGAACGACGGGCAGTATCTGTTACCTACTTCCATTCATCAAGTCGACCCAAATCATTTCCATCAGACGGGGACCAATGCAAGGGTTCTCGCTTGCCTTCTCCAGCCTGAAAATTCTCCGTACATGGTGACGGCTAACGAGAATGGCGAACGATGGTCAACGCACAAACTCCTCAGGATGATAGTCGCACAGGATCCTCAAATTCGTGTCCTGCTAGACATTGGTGCACAAATACTTGACCTTACCAATCGACAGCTTGCAGAGGCATGGCTATGCTACACCCCAGCCACGTGTGAGGTCGCTGGCGCAATATACTTCAATGAAGAAGATGAATTGATGGTGCTCGAAAGAAATGGCAACACGCGGCCCCTGTCCTTGTCACCGCTCGTTCAACAATTACACCGATGTGTCGCGTATTTGGACGATGCTCATACGAGGGGTACAGACATCAAATTCCCTCTCGACTTTCGAGCTGCTGTCACGTTGGGACACAGGGTCACAAAAGATCGCTTGATCCAAGGTATATCCGTACCACCATCATGCGGTCAATAAATCTTAACGTTGGTGCTAATTAGGTTGTATGCGGATGCGTAAGCTTGGCCATGGTCATAGCGTCATGTTCTTCGCACCCCATGGGGTTGATCAGAGAATCCGCGGTCTGGTCGCCAAAGAGAGTCCGACCATCAGGGTTACTACCGCCGACATATTGCACTGGACGATACACGAAACGTGGAATGACATCCAGCGGCAGGCGCCGTACTGGGCACAGCATGGTATGAGCCACCGATCCCGGCGTGAAGCCTGGTCCTGTTTTTGTGGGAACAGGGCCACAGCCAAGGAATTAGCGGAGGCCTGGGTTCAGCCAGAGCTCAAATCTTTAGCCGACATGTATATGCCCTACCACCCCCGAGATGCATCTTTCACGAGGCTTCCTCGACCAATCCGCGAACGCTGTGAAGACCTCGGTGTCTTGTCGCTCCGGGATATTCGCATGGATGAAGAACAAGAAAGGGAGGTGTCGCGCGAGATCGAGCGCGAGCGCGAAGTGGAAAGGCCCCTCGAAGTATCCCCAGCGACACAGTGTCTTCTTCCCGACGTCATTCAGTTCGTGAGGACAGGTATCATTCCTTCACCTTCCCGGAGCAAGGCCTTCTGCCACGTCCTCGCGACCGGTGCCACCGCCACCCCTAGTCAACTACATACCTGGAGCCCGCACATATTAGCGACAACGGATTTCTGCAAGACGATCCAGGAAAGTGAATCGACTCAAGGGACGGCGAATCATTACCTACGACCCGTCCAGTGGGTTATGTCCGGGAAAATGCATGGAAGGGATGCCCTCGTTCTCTTGAGCCCGTTCGAAGTCGACTGGTTGATGCCCGAAATTAGGATAAGCGAACACGTTCATCTCCATCTATACATTCCCCGCACGAGCAAGCGCATGAAGCCGGCTGATGATCTCAGGCTGTATTCCATCCCTCCCCTCCCCTCTTACTGGACTCCTCCTTGGGACCTGATTGACCAGCTGAACGTATTTGCTGGACAACTGTATCTGTCCAACTATACATCCTATGTCCGACTATGTCGTTTCCTTGGCGTGCATGCGGGAGATCTACCACACAACGCGGGCACGGTGGTCCTGCGTAACTGGTTGAGCAACCCCTATTCCGAGTCGTCCGACGCAGAGATCAAAAATAGGTTCAAGGGAACGCCACTACCACAAGCAATGCATCTACTCACTGTTAGACGGGGCAAGGACTTTGCTAAAACACACATGGGCAGAATTCTTGATGGGTGGCCACTGACTGAAGAAGATTTTGAGAGCTCGGAATCTCGAATCACCGAGATTGCAGAGTGAACGAGCGATGTCCACTCGGGGCAGAAACTAGATATAGATGAGGTTATTTTTGGTACATGACCAACGTCATGGTTGAGGTAGTCATTTTTTATGACACTTGGCCACTCCACACTCCAGAGGAACTAGAATAACTTGTGGGGGTTAGGTTGGCGACACCAGCTGTAATCTAGTTTACGTAGACCTTCACCTCCAGGCAAATTGGATCGATATTTGGATCCACAAACGCGGTCCCGCGAGAGGCGTAGGCTCTGCAGTGTATCGGGAAAGTCACGAAGTATTTTTCCTATTGACCCGAACGTTGGAGTTATCGAGTAGATTTCCGGTGAACGACCGTAATAATGAGGAACAATTTAGTTGAGATCCATGAATGCACTTGCTAGTCGAAACGCGGTTACTTTGAGAGAATTACATCATCGGTCCCCGAGGTGATCAAAGGTCAAACTCACTAGTTTCCCGCATCGAGAACCACCTACGCATTCCAGGTAATCGTTGGTGGATAGCTAGGATGGTATGCAAAACAAGACTTACGATTTATCAGCGTCCATGATAGTCTGTAGACGATACATAACGATGAGTTGTGTTGCTCCACTCAATTCGGTCCTGAGCGACGATTGAATGATGGCATCTGTTCTGTAATCTGACACATCGATCGTCACAAGCTCAATCTAGGCACGGGAAGCTAACGACGTAACCAATTCACAACCGCAGAAGTCGCTAAGCTTGCATCAGTCACCATTCCAGGGTTCATAGACAGCGACAAAATGAACTCACCCTTATCAAGGATAAATAGTTTGCTCTTGCGAACCATGGCTCGGGCGAATGTCAAAATCTGCCTTTGACCGACAGAGAGATTACTGGAGCTACTAGAGATCAGACTATCAAGCGTGAACCGACTCTCTTCCGAGTCTTCTTGCACAGAAAATCCCGCAGAATGGAGGACCTTATTGGGCGTTGCATCACCATGCTCCTCAAATGGGTCAAAGTTGCGCAGCAATGTACCGCTCAGGAGCTCGGGCTTGTAACGTGTTGTAAGCACAACAAGAAAGTAGCATTCAAGATGGTCGAGACTTACGATCTGCGGAATGATAGTCACACGGGAACGCAACGCGTCAAGATTGATCTCGGAAGTGAGGATCCCGTCGAGGTAAACCCGCCCTTCAGTGGTTATGCATCACAAAAGCGAGAGGGTCAAGGAGCTCTATGAATCGAATGATCAGACATGGTTGTCGAGGTTGATTGTAGCTCGCCTTGCCGCTACCGGTGCGACCGACGATCTCAACACGTTCTCCAGACTTGATATGAAAACCGTGAAGGACTTCAGGTCCATTCTGGAACACGTATGAAATCGGACACGGACAGATGAAGCAAGCAAGCACAGGACACACCGGCCAGCAACGAGCAGATACGTTTTCGACACGCAGATCTCCACTCGAAGGCTAGCAAGCTGGAGGAATGCCAGAGTCATTGGGCTTTGGCTCTTGTTCGATCTTGATGTAGCTATTCACATGCTCTTTATGACACTTGGCCAGCTCCACACACCCAGAGAACTAAAATAACTTGTAGAGGTTAGGCTGGCGACACCGGCTGTAATCCAGTATGTAGATCTTCACCTCTGGGAAAATTGGGCCGATACTTGAACCCACAAACTCGACCCGGGACGCGTAGGCTCTGCAGTGACCCGAACGTTGCGTCCTCGTTTCGGCGAGTTATCGAGTAGATTTCCAGTGAAGAGCGGTGAGGGACAAATTGAGATCCTGGAATGCACTTGCTAGTCGAAAACGCCGTTACAAGTTGCAAGCTTGAGCAGAATTGAGCCTGTCCGAACAGAGCGGAGACTCGAGAGTGACCGCGTGAGTTGAACTCGGCTAGTAACTTCGACTTGTTTGTCATTCACCAAAATCAACATGTCTTGCCTTCGTACATGGCTCTCTGAACGAGGTATGTCCCCTTCAAACATGGCTTGTTCATGCTTCTCAATTTGTTGAACTATAGCCACTGCGTGCCCGTGGACCTTCTGTTTGATTTTCTCTGTTGGGGCATTCACGGTGGCGCGTTTTTTGCTCAAGACCTCACTTGTTCTTGCTCAAACTTTTGTTTTACCCGGTAAAAACGTACGCTGCACATTGCACACGTTAGATCCAGGCTCATGCGTTCTTTCGTTCATAGCTCAAAAAGTTTGGCGCAACGAAGGGTGCTTGGGCAGGTCCGTGATGTCCCGAAACAACCCTAAGCTAGTATTCACACATGAGTCGCCCTAGTCGTCACCGGCGCATCCGACGGTATCGGCAAGGAGTTCGCACTCCAGTTGGCCGCCACTGGCTTCAACATCTTGCTTGTCGCTCGCAACGAGGGGACACTGACTTCTGTCGCAGCTGAAATCGGCAAGTGTATTTTTGCAATGTGTGTGATCGTGACTCATCTGCCTGCAGCGAGCAAGACGGCAGGGAAAGTCGAGACACGAATTCAGTTGGTCGATTTTGCCAAAAATGATCCCTCGGCGCTCAATGCACTTCAATCTGTCCTGAGCGGTTTGGACGTTGGTATCCTTGGTAAATCCTCCTTCTCTCCTCAACCTGCTTGCCCGATGATGACTGATAATGATGACAGTGAACAATGTTGGTAAATCGCACACGATGCCATCCTATTTCGTCGAGACAGCGGAACAAGAAATCGAAGACATCGTCACAATCAATGTCCAAGGCACCTTGCGCGTCACGCATGCCGTGCTTCCTGGTATGATCGCGCGGTCTGTCATTTCCCCACTTTGTACGTCCAGTCACACTGACGAGGCAGTTAAATGTAGAAAACGCGGGTTAATTCTGAACGTGGGTTCTTTTGCCGGCCAGGTTGCGTCCCCCATGCTTTCAACCTATTCGGGTACCAAAGCGTTCCTAACCACGTTTACGAGTGCGCTCGCAGAGGAAGTGCGCGCACACAATATCATGGTGCAGAACCTGAACACGTACTTTGTCGTACGTTGTCTCCATTGACCTGTCTGGTGCATCCTCATGGGATCCTAGGCGACAAAAATGTCCAAGATCAAGAAATCATCCATGTTGGTACCCACAGCTGCAACCTACGTTCGCTCCGCTCTGAGTAAAGTCGGATTGCCGTGTGGAGCGGCGTTGACCGATCGACCTGGTACCACCACACCGTTCTGGAGCCATGCCTTGGTCGATTATATCATCCATCTCATCGGATGGAAATCCTTGTTCATCTCTCGCTCCCACAAGATCATGAAGGACAATCGTCGTCGAGCACTGCGCAAGTTGGAACGGGAAGCGAAGCAGCAGTAAGGGTCTGAGGCGGGGCAATCATGTGTTCCGCCGAGAAGCGCTCCTCTTGCCCGTACATATATCATTCGATGCCGTTGTCGTTATCGTCGTCGCGCAGCTATCAATTGAGTGCGATCGTCTAACTTGTTTGGAATATATATGGATGCCAGCCTCACTGTTTGAACTCTCGTTGTCACGCAATCCAGAGGACCCTGATTGATGGCGCACTCCTGATACGCTTTTGACCATGAAGCTTTGAAGCATTTAAATGTCAAGATTGCAGGATCGTGACTGTCACTGAATACGAATCCACAACGTCGACAGGTAGTGTTGGCAATGCCACGTACATACTAGCCAGAATAATCACCCTCCCATTGAGAATCCAAGTGAATTGCAATCAAATATGCAAATGGTTTAGACCCTGCCTCTTCTTGAACTCAGCATCCGGATAATAGTTGTTTTCAGGACTGAGCGCAATTGAATGGCGTCGGCGGTCTCCGAGTGCTCTCGTGCCTTGATTTGTACAGGCCGGGCCGCATCATGCTTCCTCTCCTGACAAACGAAACGTATATCTGTGGGAAATCAATCGGGTACGATTGAATTGACACGACGTGTGCTGCGGGCCCCCTTCAGGTTCAAGATGGGCCGACAACACCTCTAGTATGTATGCCATTTATACCGATTAGCTGACTTGGCAGTGGCCAGCAGCCCCAAAGGAAGCGAATTACCGTAGGCCACATTGTGAAGGTTCAGCTTTCCGAATTCACGCATGGGCGGCGACTTCGCAAGTTATTCACACCATGATTATGTACATACTACTAATCCGATGTCAGGCAGTGTCAGCTAGGAACTCACTCGCCAACAGCCCTAATCTTGAGCGCCGGACGTTCGAAAAAAAAATCTTACTGGACCATGGCACGTCCAAATTGTAGTTTACTCACTGCCGACTATTTCAATTGATTCCACGAAGGTCAATACACCGGATATGTCCGTGGTCATGCGGGGAACCCAGGATTCGAGGATATATCTTGCTACCAGCCGAGTGGGATCAAGTTCAATCCTTTCTCCTTCTCGCCGAAATCGTGCTCCCACCGAACTTTCTTTCTCACGTTGACTTGAGCAACAAGGACTCACAATGGGCTTGTATGACTCAACTATTGGTGCGTGAGTGAGGTTCCACTCGTGGATGCACTTATTGATGGGATCGGACGTTGGGCGATAGGTACGCTCCTGGTGGGTATATTCTGTGAGTGTCTATGATTTGTACTATGCATTGGTATTGCTTTGTGGGCTTCATTGACTCGTTGGGCAAAGTCAACACGTACTTGTATGGCCTCGTCACGTACCAGTTCGCGGCGTACTGCCGGATAAGTAAGTAGAATGCACAAAGATGAATGCATCACAACTCATTCCCTGTTCCAGAATTCAATGATCGGCCGGTGACAAAGTGAGTCGGCTGGTCACCGTTTCACGGGGTTGCAGTTTTTACGAGTGATTTCAGGTATATGGTGTTCTTTCTGTTCATTCTGGACACAGTTCACAGTGCCTCGTGAGTGTTATCCACCAACTGGTGCTTGTGGAGTGAATCGATCATTTTCCTAGGGTCATATATATGGCATGGAATTACCTGTTCGTGGCCACTTTAGCGTTTGTTCCTACTTATGCTCAATGGGTTTCAGCGTGACGAACTACGACAATCCAGCAGCTCTTGCAGGTATGCGACTGTCCCATTCGTTTACTCATTGCAGTCTGATTTAATGGTTCTCGAAGTGGCCCAATGGCCATATACGTTTACTCCCGTTGCAACTGCACTCGCTGCCTTGGTGACGCAGTTGTATCTGGGGTTTAGGTATAACGATTACCCACCAACATAATATCAGACTAAGTTGTATGCTGTAGGATTTGGTGCCTGACAGGCAGCCGGGTCTTGTATGGTGTTGTCATCCTGGTCGCAATCCCTTCGTTCATTTTGGGTATGGCTTGCAGCATCGAGGCTTGGATTATCAAAGTGTACGTCTTATGGCTGTTATCTTGTATTGTACTAATCCTGATCCCCATCGCCTAGCTTGTCCGAACTGCCGCGTATTACTCCCCTCGTGATTGCCTGGTTATCGATGCAGGTTATCGTGGACGCGTTCATCACCAGTATGCTCGTATATTTCAGTCCGCATAGCATCGCGACACTCATTTACAACCGTATTGCATTTACCAGTTACGCTGATCATCATTTTCTCTGGTTCTCGCACTGGTTTCCGCAGGACGGATACTGTTGTTAACCGCCTTATTCGTGGTGCCATCCAGACGGGTCTTCTTGCCGGGATCTTCTCCATGGGCGACTTGATCACCTTTGTTGTTCTTCCAAGCACGAATCTTTATGGCATGTTCGCCATCCCTATTGGTCGTATATACACGAATGTAGGTGTCTTCATCGTAACACTGGCAGGTTGGGGCATCCACTGATCTGGTTTCGCAAGACCCTCTTAGATACCCTCCTTACCCGTGAGTCACTCAAGGCAGAGATGGTCGGCACATACGACGTGAATGTAGGGGTGGGTTGCGTCTTTGCCCTCACACGAGCAAGGCTAATCTCTGCATAGACCGGCACACTGCGATGGGCACCTGCTAATTCGTCGCAAGCCTCGACAGCCCAGTCGTCCACCATCCAACTTAAAGTACAAAAGACTGTTCAGGAGACATGTGATCGCCCGTCTACAGAGGTGGATGGAAAAGTCGTCCCGCTGGCTGTCTGAGTCGATGATGTTTACAACTGCCTCGTCACAACGGAAACGTACTGTAGTATCGATCATTTTTCGTCCCTTTCGTTTTGGTTTTCCAGATTTTTCATACTGTTTCATGTTCTGGCCAGTAGGCCAGCTTCTAGATGAGCTAGCTGTGGTCACGTTTGTAGCACAGTCCATTGTACCACCACGAACTTGGTACTTGAAATTGCATCTACAGGCTAATGGCAGAAGTGAACACGTTTGCCCATCAAATTTATATACATGCTGTGCCCCCCGGGTATGGCGATGCCGCCGACCGTCCAGGGGCACGTAAGTTCAGACCTGGAGAGTCAAGTACCCGCGGTGACTGATCGAAATACTTCCATTGACTTCAAGGTTAGAATTCAAAACCCAGGCCAGCATGGCTACGCCCGGGGCTGGTGTGGGAGCTCTCCCGAATTGGTAGCACCGTAGCAGCGCCGCTCGCAGTTAGGTCTCCGGGAGCCTTAGTACAGCCTGAGTGGACCACCGTGAGTTTGATTGTCGAGGCCGTACATACTACGCCGCAGGACCAGATAAGTTGTAGTGGACTGGCACCCTTGGGCTCTAGTAGCGGGGTAGCCTACTTCCGGTGTCATATCGCTGTTTCAGCTCGTGCCCTTCGCCCAGGGTTCTGACGCCCAAGATTTCAGGGTGACGACACACCGCCTTGTGTGGGCCTTTCAAATGCCGCAGCCAATGTGACTACGAAGTTCGTCTATTTTGGCTACAACATGTAAACCGCGAGGCCAAGTGTCTATGAACGGCCTACCTAGGCAAGTGGATTTACGCCCACACATGTTCGGTTCCGGTTTTGGTTGAGAGACTCCCTAATAGCAGCCTCGCTGGGTGAGGACTCTTGAAGGCGTTGAGCCACTCTTCGGATCGGAGATTGACATAGTCAAGTTGTTCGGATCCTACGGAAACGCTGTCACAGGCATGATTCGATGGTATGTATTTATGATTCATTAAAACGGTTGAAGGGTTGTGATACACTTCCAGTCGCTCGTCCTTCCCCACACCTTTGATGTTACCAGCAACCTCAGACAAATCGGAGCCTCCTCCTCTCAAGAAGGGTGCAAGTCTACGAGTCGACTGCCGCAGCTTGTTTTCCGCAGAACATCGTACAGAAACATTGTCACCAACAGAGAACAGACTTTGGCGACGTGACCAGTTCTTTGAACGCGCACGCAAAAGCACTCAGGATGTCATGCTACACGGAGCACCACTTCCGCTCGTCTGGGTGGGTCACGGACACGACTGCTGGGTTTCTCTGATGATACCCTCCAGGTGCTTGTGTCGGACAACATCATACCAGATTATGCGGTACCATTGTCGGAAGCATATGATGGACCTCAATTCATTGCACGGGCATTCCTAGAGGTAAGGTCGCGTGCTTTTTCACGCCTTACATGCGACCTCATGGGTTCAAACGTAGGACCATTATTGTAAGGCATCGAATCCGTCCATCTTGTTGTCCGTAATCATGTCTGTTTCAGGCATCGGCAAGGCAGGAACCGGACTGCCGTTTGGTGCCCTTATTACCTATGCCGGCCGACAGTTGACAGTGAGTACTAGGCACACTTCTTGGCCCTCTCATGATCAACGTGATTAGGTCAAGCGATATGAAGTCCTCTGTTTCGCGACCGAAATGCGGTGGAGTATTACCCAAGAACGTGAATATCAACAAAGCTCTTTCATTGTCTCGAATACTTTGGGACTTTCGCAAAACTGTTTTCATTCCTCTCGAACTGAGATCGCGGCAAGCACGCTACTGGATAGCGATATTTTACGTGTCATACCAAATAATGGGCGGTGTGATGACATGTCTATGGAGAGGAGGTATCCTTGGTTCATAGTGTTAATCATATCTCTTGCTCACATGCTCCCCCAGCTCTGGTCGCTCCACTGACAACCGTCGTTGTAGCTCGCCTCTGTCCCCCATCAGTCGTCATGTGATGGAGGAAATATGTTCCTCCGATCCGCAATTCGCTCGCAGACTCCCTACGTCTCCTCTCTCCCCACGTCAGGAGGATGATGTAGCTAGGGGTTCTTTTCGTACTGAGTCTGCATCCCAGGCTATGCAGAGGCGTTCTTGCTCCTACGAGGGTAGCCAGACACCAAGGTCGCCAGCCAAGTTGTCTCCAACGTTGTTCCCTGAAGTCGCACGGCTAGCCAAGGTGAACCACAAATCGAGTATTGCTGCCCAGTCTCCTAGGTTTGTCTTTTGGGTTCCACTCTTGTGCGAGGATTAAAATTATACATCAGGAGCACCGATCGGACCATTAACGAAGAAGATCTAACGTCTCGTGAAGAATCTCAATCTCGTCTTCATACTCGCTCGCTTTTAGCGACACCGCCAACTTGCCTTACAGGTTCTCTGCATATAGAAACCGCGCTCGAGCAAGAGAATGATGGTGATCACACGCACGATGTACCCGTAGCCATGAGTCCTCGTATCAACAGATGTCTCTCTCCCATCACTCATTTCTCACTTCCAGAGCCATTCAATGGTTCTGCAGATTCGACTGCCATAATTGCTTCTCCTAGGAAACAGAGTCGTTCTATTGGGGGTATCGTCGGACGCAGCAACCAGGATGATGGGAGTGAAGCGCGTTCTAGCCGGCTCACGTCTGTATCCGCCCTCCTTCTTGATTCTTCTCCTCTGAACCATCTTGCAGCCATGCTAAGGCATCCAGTGCACCCAGAATATCTTCTCCGCTGACCAGTGTCCATCCATTGTCTGGGCACGGTCTACGTCACTCATCGCGCCTTGCAGAGTACACAGATGATGATAGCTCTTTCAGTGAATCAGACACTGGTTCACTCTATAACAGAACTCGCACCACGTCCGCTTCTCGCTTCGCCCAGCAAAACCGGACCGGAAGAGCTTTGGATACAACCGCACAAACTTGGGTTGCTTCAGGTTCTCATGAATCAAAGCCCCATGCTCGACCTGCACCTCGCGACTCCTCGGTCCAGATGCTACCGACACATGCGACCGGCCAATCCATTGGACAGTCGCTGGTCCAAGTGGAAGAGGAGGTTGATGCTTGGTTTGTGGCAGTCAAGTTTGTGGCAGTATCTTCTATTGACGATTCTTTAGCGGGGTCGCCTCGACTGCATCTAGTGTCGATCGTCATCCGACAACCCAAAATTCTGGTGCTGGCGCTCAAGGCCGCAGTAATTCTGTCATCACTGAGCTGCGTCCCTCATTGGTAGCAAAATCCTCACTGGAGTCGTTGACGAGGTCTCCATATCGATCCGAAGGCGACAAGTTGGCACGTATCCAGCCGCGTAACCCGTCCGTTCCAGTACCATGGATTATTGTATCTCCTTCTACCAACCGCCGCGAACTTCCGGAATCCTCGCGTGATCAGATCACCCCTCTCAAAGTCAGTATGGACGCCCGCCGCGGACGATTCACTTCCAGTACATCGCCTTCAGGCGACCGGGAGTCATCTTTAAGTGCCACTGGTGCTGCTTCATCCATGCTTGGGGCTGCGACTCTGGTCGCTGCCGTTGCTTCAAGCTGTGCTGATGATTCTCCAGTCATTTCTCCCCTTTTAGTTACGGACACCCGCGAAGGCAACCGTGCGACAACTCGGAGCTCAGGTAATGCACAGCTTTCGAGCACGACGGTTGTCCAGGATCGGGATCGGTGCCTTTCCGACACGACGTTGGTAGTCATTTTCTTTGTGAGGATGATATTTCTGATGCTGCATCTTAGCCGAAAAATTGGGCCAACTCTCATCACAACCGCAAAACTAGGTTCTCAGACTCGAGTAGAACGTGCCGAGCTCGGCAAGCATGTGTCGGAAGAGACACGACTGGACGTCTCTGCGGAGAACTCGTCAGCTTCGGAAAAGAAGGGTCGCGGGGTTCGGCCCACAACCCCTACGGGTCCGCAATTGCCTGGTCGCAAGCCGCACGCAGCACGGTATATTATCGAGCGCAATGATACAGGGGAAAGACGTCGCAGCCACGTGTCGGCCCAAGGCGCGTTCGTTCAAGAAACGGACCAGACAGTCGTCCAATCTTCCCATGACGATGTGGTTCAGATTCAGTCCTCTGAAACTGATGTTGTCTTGAGCGAATCTAGTGTTTCCAAAGCTGCTTCTCGGGAAATAAGGTGGGCAGTTTAGTACTCTGCGTGACGCAGAAGCTAATGGGAACTGAAGTCACCGCGCGAAGGGTGCTTCTAGTCCATATGATGACACACAAGTTACAGATGTTGTGGTGACGCGTGCCAGCTTCCACTCACATGCTGATACCGAGGCGAAGACGACTGGTTCATCTAGGATGGATGATCACAGTACGCACGGGGCCAGAGAAGCATATATCCCGGTACGGAAACCTGTTCCACCTGTATTGAGCAAGTTGTCGGAAGTGGGGAAGGACACGAAATCAAGTGTGGAAGCGTCGGGCAAGGCGACAGTGGCAAGCCCAGCTTATGCGGCTGCCCCAGTACATCTGTATGTGTTCGCACTCTGTGCCTTTCTCGTCATGTAACCGCCTCCTAGTCATGATGCGGGCTATCGCCCTGGAGGACGTGAACATGAGCCATTTCGACAAGCGGACGCGGTGGATGTTAACTCCGGTTGGGGTGAAGCGACCCGCACGACGGCGCCGAGTACCTGCCAGCAATATCAAGTGCCTCTGAGCAAGTTCCTTGGAGTTGAAGACAACGTTGATGGTACGTTGGTGACGGCGAGATCTCGCACAGAAAATCATTTGAAGCAGAGCCTGAAAACCAAGTAAGGTAGTGTGTTATGCTCTGTCTTTCGTGCTAACGAGTGATTTTAGACCTCATCACGATACCATCGAAGACTCCAAGGGTACTCGTGTCACGCATAAGTTGGACGAGCAGGAAAAAGTAAAACGGGTTGCTAAGGAGGACAGCATCAAACCGGCTACTTCCAAGAAAGACGATGATTCGGTGGTATCTACGGTACTTGCAGCTGCGTGCGTAGCCGCGGTTGCACTGGAAGCTGTCGCAGAGTCCAAACGCAAGGAACACAAGGAACATACCGAGGTCAAACCTGACCGCCGCGACAAGGTTGCTCATGATCGAGATGGTCTTGTCGTCACAGAGCCTGCCGGGACTATCAAGGATAACCAAACGTCATCGATCGAGAAGAGTGTCGTCGCTGAATCGTCGGTACCCGCAGAGGCGACGACAAACCCGGTTTACCCAGCTACTGCGGCGGCGGCTCTTACTCAAACCGAGATTCGCCAGAGCAGGTGCGTGATATCCGATATCGTATGGCCTACGCTTTTTCAAAGTGTTTCTTTGACAGTGAGCAGAGGTCTCACCATGACATGCGCGAGGACCAGGTGGAGCATGTACTAGATAGCCGTACAAGTGAGCCTCGCTTCGGGTCGTCTTTTTCCTATGCCTGCTCACGAGTTCCCTCCAGGTATCACTGCTGTAGATGTTCGAACGGGTGAATCTATTACAGCACCTGCGGGACACCCTGTTGTGGTCAAGGGTACGGTGCAAGCTAGTGAGCGGATCCAAAAGGAAATCGACTTTGACGAACAGACGACGCATGCCGCCCGGTTGTGAGTCTTCGTATTCATTTATATACGACCCTCGGCTAATGTTACTATCACACGAGGGGTGCGATTGAATCACCTGAGCGGAGGGCAGAGGTAGAATATGAGGGCAACTTGAACCGACATGCCTCACTCGGTGCAAACAGTGTCGTTGCACGAGCGAGCGACAAGTCAGCGAAATGTTCGACACGGAGCGAAGAACAGTCCATGGTCATACAAGGGTGTAAGACAATAGCCTCAGAATGTCAGATGGAACGGTCTTTGGCAAGGCAGAACTCGAACCCAACGCCATCGCAGGCGTGCACAGTGGTTGTCGCATCACCTCAAGTGTGCGTCAACGTGCAGCAAACGGTTGCATCGGTGACGGTGGCGAGGTGAGCGTAATCTATGTCATGTACTACGCGGGCCAACGGCTCTTCTTGTAGCGACATGGCACAGTCGACGGCATCAACTTTGAAGAATCATCAAGAACAGCGAACGGAGTCTGTTGCACAGCGCTCCGAGGTGGATACGCGTTCACCCTCTCTGGAAGAGACTGCCGTGGTTTCGTCCTCAGAACTGCTTGAAACTTTTACTGAGACTCGATCGACGGAACAATCAGACCGTGTTACAGCCGATGAAAGGGTGCTCGATCGAGTTTCTGGTGCTTATAAGTCCAGTGCCACCACCGTTGACGATGTGACCATCGCGCAGAAGTCGGCGACTTCAGTTCGTCCCGGATACGTCGATCAGAGCACCACGCCACGGAGGACCGCGACAGTCGATGAACGCATCAATCCGGATAGCATTCGTGCTAGAACTGCATACAATGTCGTTAACGTCGAAGTGGATCGCACCGTCGTTGGCAGGTATGTGAAATAACATTATTCCTGAGTTGAAATGCTAACGGCTTGAAGGCCCACTACAACGGAGGCACCGTTTTCAGAGCTTAACGAGGTGCAAAAGGATGCGAATACAAGTACGTCGTTGCCTTGTCTTTCGGACAAGTCTAACCAATCTCCTTACTAGGTGCACCGCCATCGAGAGTTCAGACGAGTTCAAATGTTGCGTCCTTGACGCAGGGTTCCGTCGTGCACAAAGATAACCCCCTGAAGGCGTCAGGAGAATGCGTTGCCAGAAACGTGTCGACTCAGAGGAACGAGAAGCAAGTTGTGGCTGGACGTGTGGATTTCTTGGCGGACACACGAGATGTAGACGTTATTGAAACGTGCGAACAGACGACATATACAACATCATCTTCGTGAGTCATCCCCGGTGCGTCCGTGTTTAGTCAAGGTTTGATGACAATGAGTGCAGGAGAGAGACATCAGTCGGAGGTTTTGGACAATCAATCGATGAGACATCTCGTGCCCTCGTACGGAGCGAAGACCAGACTTGCCGACGGGATGAGAAAGTGTCACGGCAGGATGGAGTTATGGAAGTGACGGTGGCCGGTGTTACGATTGGGTCGATCGCATTCACTGAGCAGCATGCGGAGTCTTCCAAGGTCGCCGTACTTGCAGGGAATGCATCCGTCTCATCCCACGACAGCAATGCTCTCTCTGAGGACGACTCGGCCCATCCAGAGATCTTATGTCAAACGGCGGTGACAGTCACGAGCACGAGCACGAATACGGACTATCAGTCCGGGAAACCCTCCGAGATTGAGACCCGCAACGTAGTGGGAAAGGATGACGAGAGGACCGACCACTTCAAAAGTGTTACTAGGTCCGTGTTACTTGTTGTCCTGGATGTCTCAGCCCATTGACTTGTCCTAGGGTGGTGAGAGCCGAGAACACATACGTTAGCGAGGATCGCGATCTTATAGGCCATACACCAAGTGCTTCTCCATCAGGCTCTCCTGCGTATTCCGAGGCGTCTTCCTTGCCAACAACGGGGGAAGATCGGAGATGCGGGTCTGCCACTCAGGCTACTGGTCATACTTTCCGGTTGGGTTTCCAGGTGGGCGCCTCGACGGATGAAGCCACTCCTGTCGATTACGATGCTTCGCATACCGAAACGTGTGAAGCACGTGAAGACTCGGAGTGCATACAGGTGGTTAAGCTTAGGCAGGGCCAGTCTGTGGGCCAATCGATATTGTGAGCGTTTCTGGTGTTATCTTACAAACCATCGTTTATGCGGTCATAGCAATCACCAACAGGACACGATAACAGACACTTCGCCTTGTCAAGCAAACTTGCTGGTCCCGCTGACCGGTAGCCTAGGTCGAGCGACATCCGACAAGGCATCCATACAGATAAAGTCAGAGCTTGTCACCGAAGATGTGGAATTTAAAGAAGAACATACGTCGGAAATCTCTGTGCATCTAGACAGGTCCGGGACCATAATGTTCCCCGCATTTTTTTGCTGATTGTTCCGGTAGCTCTCCCTTGTTTCCGGTCGAGAGCAGTGGAACTGTAACTTATGGGGCCATTGAACCTGACCTACCACTTACATATTCTCCTGCGTCGTCCCCATCGGTTTCTCCACTTACGCCAACTGCAGGAACAGAACCTTCTGTTGGCAGACGTACAGATCGGAGCGTAGAAAGCAGTAAGTGTAATCTTGCTTGCACTCATATCACCTTTTTACACTACTCTGGTTCAGGACACTCGGATGGTCAAGCCCTTGCGTCCGCTAGTCTAACACAAGAAGCGCGGACGCAAACTGCATCAAATATGAAAAGCGACTACCGGTGGCAGGTCAACACTTGGATCTCGTAAGCCATGTTGAGTTTTCTGTGACTTACTGAAGGACGATGTTGGCCGTGCTTTCAGCGACGGCAAGGAACCTCCACCAAGCTACGAAGATGCTACTTCCGATTACCATAAGTCGCCCATGCTGTCGAGCGATGCACTGCCGGAAGATGACCGCCAGTCTGTACAATTCCATGGAGATGACAAATCGAGCATCGGCCATGCAGCAAGTAATGAGGTCTGGCGACAACCCGAAGAAGGAACTTCATCTGTCGAACAGTGTTCGGGTATCCAAGCTATACGTGCTACAAACGACAGTGGTGTCTACGAGTCCCAGCAGCGGGCCATGATTTCTACATCCTTATCCTCCGAGTCGCAGGACGATACGACAATACTGTTTACCACCATGCCAAGAACAGATGATGGAGCCCCGAAGACTATTCTTACCACCACCGAGAACAGCACCATAATCTCAACGGGATCAGTATCCCGCGGAACTATTGCTGAGGACGACAAGCAATTGAAGTCGGTCACCCTGCAGTTCGCACGGAGAACGCAGGGTAGTTACGAGCAGCCAATAACTCAACTATCCTCGTGAGTTGCCTGCAATCCGGACTATTATTATTTAACGAATACGTTGGTTTCTAGTGATCGCGAGCGGCGTGCGTCAAGTAACCACATGGACCGGGCCAGTACTCCGAATGCGCATACATTGGGGACACCAAAACCACAACACGCTCCCACTCTGGAGTCGCCACTCCCCCTTCTTGTAATATCCTCTGGAGAGGATACTGTCTCGTCGTCCTCAGACGCTCACGGCATGCGAGGATCCCTTGATTATGCGTGGGTTTGTGCTGTTGCTGTTTGAGATCAGGACAAGCTAACCTTGACCGCAGTGCTGAGGATCTCGACACAACCATGCTCGATCGGTCCATCAAACGCATCGAAAAAGAAGAAGTTCATATGGACACGGCGCGAGAATTCTCGCTGCAGAATCATGACACCTACATAACGTCGGCTTCGAAATCTAATCACGAACTTTCGACCGAGGTTCGACGCTGGGAGTCAGCAGATCACTCAGTAGTCCATAGGGAGCAACGGACTTCTCATGAATCGTCTGTCGCAAGTGTTGATGTTCCAACGAACGAGCAGAACACGGTATCTCAGACAAATCTGCAAGAATCCACTTTGGAAAACGAGCGCTCAGTATTCAGGAAAGGGACGGAGTACAGGGCAACTGACACCGAAAGTAGTCAATCTAACCTAGTCATATGGTACGTGGTACAGGAGCGGCCTTTACTCCCCATTAACCTGCACCTAGCCCTCCCATGCCACGGGAAAACGGCCAGGGCATAAAGGATAGGTCCGTCGTAAAGTTGATAGCCTCACTTCCCCCCTAATCATATTCTAGGTGCTCTGCATCTCCAAGCACGTCTCCTGTCGATTTTGAAATACATAACCCTCCATCCCTCGATGGAGATCTAGGCATCGCTAACAGCTCGTCGACCATACGGATGACACGGACGACCAACGAACATTTCTCTGGTGTACAACTGACAAAGACACACGACACGGAGACTCAGAGCGAACATGGAGCGTCGAATGGATTTGTGTCAAGGTTCGCACTTCATACTTGACCACAGAGACTCATTTTGGCTCACTCGCTGTATATCAGATCTTTAGATGAATCTGACACCCATTCTTTCACTGACCAATTGACTGAAGTCGTCGGTTCGTTCCATGTGAACTCCCTTGATACCACGAGCATTGTCGCTACAAGGCAAGCGCTTTCATCAGCATCAGAATACCGTGCCAGGAGCATAGTCACGTCATCCTCAAGTAGCCAAGAATTAGTTGCAATGACGCGCGTGCGCTCGGATAGTTACGCTTCTAGTCAAGAAACGACGGACAACAACTTCCATACCAGGTACGAACCAGGAAATGATTCTGTGTGCGTGCAGCGTACCAACACCTCGATAGCATAACTGAATCCGAATCCATCACGCGGACAAGCAACGCGGATGGACACGAGTCTAAGATCTTACGACATCGAGTGTGAGTGCTTCTCTTCGTCTTTCTGTGATTGTGTACAATGCGAACGATGTTGATGACCGTCGTAGACCATCCCTTGACTATATGGAAGACTTTAGAAGAGAATGGACTGGAGTAGATCTGTACGATATAGCCGAGCGTGGCGTGCTTTCCAGATGCCTAAGCCGGTTGGCATCCATTTCCATCCCCATTTCTTTGCGTGTCCTCTTGACGACTGGATCCAGACCAATCTCTTTCCGCACACGTATGATGGAGAATGTGACAAAACAGGAGACAGAGTGGTCTGATGACCCACTGACTGGCGTAGAGTCAGTCCTCGTCTGCTATTACACGCCACTGGATGAGACAGCTTTTGCGTTTGCGAAGGTCCGCACGAATTTATTTCGTGTCTATCTGGAAATCCGCTGATTCAGGTGCACAAATGTAGACAGCGTGGAGGATAGACGTGCTTGGCGCGTCGCGATGGCCATCAATCGTCCGAGGATGGAGCGATCTTGCGTTTATTCGATACATGTGCATCGCAGACCGAGCGGCACATATCATTGACCATCGACTATCCGTCGATGATCGCGCCGGCGCCATCGTTCGCACCAATTCAAGTGCCATGGTCCAGAGACCGATCGTGATCGTGATCACGAGGCATATCGGAAGGCCATTTGGTATGTGTTCATCCTATCTGTTGCATCAGCGTCAATTGGACTCAATCACGGCCCTTTTTTCTCCTGGACAGACGACGATGCGCTCGCTGCACGTATCCTTTCTTGTATTGACCTTTACCGCGAAGTACCGCAAGACCTTGGGTTGCTCTGCATCATCCCTCAAAAGACGAAGGAGACGGTGATCGCGCTGAACGACACGCTGCATGGAATCAAGGACATTCTTGTATGAGTTTGCTTAAGCTGTCGTCTTTGCGTAACGCTTATGTGGGACTGATGTTCAGCGATATCGCGGGATCGACCTGACGAGTATGTCCATTGATGAGCTCGACATGGGTTATTGGATCAAGGTCACCGTGCAAAAGTCATTTTGGTGCGCACAACCTGGAGAAGAAGATGTAGCAACCCGCGTTGGCGAGACAGAAGACTGGGTGCAAGGTGTTGTGGAGAGAAGAAGTGTTGGCATGATTCGGATGGCCACGTAATGTACGACGAGAGTATATTCCGGTCAATATCCACGAACGGGGGTAGTGGAACTAATATTATATACTACGTATGCACAAAACAAGCACGTGCGGCGTCGGATGTGCTACTACTACTGCTACAACCACACAGTCTTCAATTCTTTCCTCACCACTTCTTTGGTACGAATCGTAAGGACCTTCAGAGTCCCAACCTTCTCCCACTTCGTATAGGGACTGTAAATTCCCCTTCCGAACAGGAAACAAACATAGTTTTTGTTTGCATCCAGCTCCCCCATCTTGTCTAGCTCTCCATTACCATCCGTCTGGTAACTGATGACACCGACCGCCCACTCAGAGTAGAGCAAGAACCGGGAGTCACAAACAGCCTCGATGTCATTGAAGTACCCTTGGTCTTGCAACGCAGGGCGGAACGTGAGGCGCTTGCAATGCGGACCCGCCTTGGGCTCTGCCTGCCGGTCAATCTGTAACATCATCTCCACGAACAGAACCTTGATCTCCAACCCAGTTTTCTTCACGGTGTAGAATGGGTATCCAAGGTCCCATGGTCGATGAATAGGACGCTGTGGGTCGAGCACAGAAGCGTCGACCTCGCCCCGGAACTCCTGTCCATATCCACGAGGTGACTCGGGAAAGGCCATGGCGTAAGGCGAATGACGACCTGCCCATGCAAAGATCTGCCATTCACGACAATCCTGGACGATCACCTCCATGAGGCGACGAAAAGCACGCTTCCCTTCTCCGTATGTGATTGGCATGCTGATGTCGAAGATCCCCAAGAGGGAATAGGCAGCGTCTTCTTCTAGCGTGGTTTGTCGTTTGGATGCCCACACCATCTTCTCTCGCACGTTGAGGAGACCAGGGCTGAAATGACGAAGATCGTAATCCCTGATCCCCGTGGTCACAGAGACAGCATGAAGAATGTTGACATTGTCCTTATCATTGGGAAAGTCAGCAATATTTGCAAAAGGCTTCCAGTCCTTGGTATAGAACTTGATCCGTCCTGGGGCGAGCAACTCCTGAAGGGTCCAACCCCTCGTGAACCAGGGATCCTTCTCAAACTCGGCTATCTCCGACGACTTGGCAAGGTGGACGATGCACACATGGGAGGCGCGGTACCAATTGAACATGGAACGTATGGCTTGCTCGAGTTCTGCACTACTCCTCTTGTCGATGCAAACGGTATCAGCCCATGCCAGCCAGCAGCCATTTTCCACTGCCATGGTACAGAAATGGACTAGCTTCTGGAAGCCCGGCGACGCGTAGGTACCCGAACCAGCCATGCCTGCCTCTTGTACCATTTCGAACGTGGGCTCCCCCACTCGCAGCCAGCGATGTGAAAAGATGGCATATCTCAGCTTTTGCTCGACGAGATCTTTAATGACCTTTTCCCTGGAGACTGTGGGAGGTGCGTCCAAGCGCGAAGCGATCGCTTCCTCTGTGATATAATCCTCTGCTTTGAGGTCATCGCGCTTGATCAACTGGAAGCGCACTCTGCCTTTTCCTCGGTCGTTGATAGACAACAGGCGAGTGGGGAGTTGATGGAAGACGTAGTGATAAAAGATATCGACTGCGTCCTGTCTAAGTGGTTGTTTCTTCAACAGAGCGCCGCAAGGAGAGGCTGTCAGGCCCATGGATTCCTCAGTGGAAAGTGCGTCGACATACCTTTGTTGATGGATTTCCACGGGAATTACGGAAGCGGAACCGGCGAGGTCTCGAGCTGAGCATGGAATAGAGATGGACGTGTGTGGTGTCAGACAGCGTGCGGGAGCACCCCGAACGACGTACAGGATGGAGAGTCTGACGACGAACACACAGCAGTTGGTATTGCTTCTCCACACATGTCGGATCCAGCAGGCGCCCAGTGCCTATGGCCCAGGATAAATATACTGTGTTTGACGTGGCAGTGATGCGGACAAGTCGGAAAACCCTTGGCACCACAGATGCTGTAGCCGCCACGGACCAGGGACACAGAACACCGACCTGGGAGGACGGACGCTGGCGCTGAGCGACTCTCTCCCCAACTTCCTGCAGGTAGTCACACAAGGTATATCTTTTTCGAACCTTGAGTTCTATTAACCTGGCTGAACCGTCGTGCAGCCATTAAGATTCAACCTGGCAGTAGACGTCATCCCATGTCTACCAACGAAGTGAACGAAGCGTTCGACGAACACATCAGGAACATTCCACTCCGGTTCATCGATCTCTACGCCACACCTTTTAGACTCGCGGACCGCAACGAGGTCAAACGGCAATGCGCCCCCATCATCGACTCTATCACGGAGACAGACATTGAACAGCACACATCCTATGCGAACCAACGCAGAGAAGACGTTACTCGAACCCTCGTTAAAGGCGCTGTAAAGTATGCCGTCCTATCGCATACCTGGTGAGAAAAAATCGAAGAGGAGTTCACTTATCAGCAAATGATATCTCCGGATTCAGTGCGAGATGGACCTGGCTGGAAAAAACTCAAGCAATTTGTCAAACTGGCAAAATACACGTTCGATTGCCAGTTTGCTTGGATTGACACGGTGTGTGTCGATCGCCATTCACCCAGTGAGCAGCAGGCAGCGGCAAGATCTGGGTTTGACTGGTTCCGCAATGCTCATGTGTGCATCGTGTACCTTGCGAGCACCCGTTTTCTCTCCGAGTTGAAGCATGACCGGTGGTTTCATAGGGGATGGCCTTTGACAGAGTTGCTCGCCTCTATAAGAATGAAGTTCTACGGAGCTGGATGGGAACCGCTGAATGTCAAATGTCCCAGAGCCGAGAATGACAAGGCGGACAGTAACTTTCTTGATGCGCTTTCACAGGCATCTGGAATATCTGTCGATGATCTTCGCTTCTTCTTGCCGGGTCCAAACAGGGTCAGAGAAAAGTTGACTTGGGCATCGAGACGGGATACAGCCAGACCCGAAGATAGAGCATACTGCTTGATATCCATCTTCGTTTCCCGTATGGAGGTCGACCCTGACGAAGGCGAGAAGGCATTCCCCAGGTTGATGCTTAATGTCATCCCCAAATCTCATGAATGCGACGTCTTTGCATGGGCGGGAAAAAGCGCAGAAGACCATCCCGCGATACCCTCTTCCCCTACTTGCTATGGGCCACAGCATCGCGACCGCGAGCTCCATCGGGAACCACACCACTATCGTTTGTGCGGTGATCGTACCTTTTCCCTTGGCCATGACCACCTGAAGATAAAGGTCATTCTCCTCGACGTCGTTCTCAAAAGGGTATGGGGACCGGGTTATACCGTGATGGTCAAGTCGCATTCGCACAAGGCTTCTATCGACAAGATCGTGCCGTTGTCCAAAACATTGGTGGATGCTGAGACAAGCACTGGCGTCGTCGGTGCGTTCGGTGGCGTAGAGATGAACATTGGCGTCATCGACTATAGCTGGACCGGTGAGCCGGGCAAGGGCCAACTGTGCAAGGGAGGATGTTATTTTGGCTTTTTGCTGCAGAGGAGGGCCAAGGACGGGAGATGGGAAAAGATAGACACCGAGAAAGTGGCCTTCATCGACAGCCAGGAAACAAGGGAACACGAGCTGCAGGTGTTACATTTACTTTGTTAGCTATGGTGTCTATATTAATGGTCACTCGCCTGCGTTACAAAAGCCACAAGGTTGACTTTTCCTAGACTTGAAACTGACGACGTGAAGATGTCTTGTACTGTTCAGGAACGCGATACCAGCGTTTCCGCAGTATTGTGACGACTACACCACTTGCGCACAGTCGGACGAAAATAGGCCTCGAGCGCCGTACAAGCTCGAAACATCTGTAATACAAAAGAAATCGTGCCAACGCGTACGTGATATCCGCAGGTAGGCGGCGGCCGGACAAGCCTAGACCCCTGGTAATTTACTTGATGGAAGACCTGGGTCCGTGCGCGTGTGCACAAGTTTCTGATCATGTGGGGTCCAGCGATCCCACCCGTGTCAGCGACGTTGATGGTATGGAAGACGTCGGTTGCGATCGCGGCTCCGTTCTGTGCTCCGGGGACGGTTTTGGACGAGCCTGTGGGGATATGATGGTTGTCGTCATGGGCACACAGAGCTGACGTTCCCAGGGTGTAGTAATGGCGCAAACCTGCACCAAACACGTCGACTTTTTCCTCCATCATTCACATGTCATTCCAATTGCAAAGTGGGCCAAAGAGGCATTTCTTAAATGCTCGAACGATCATTGGTCGTTAATAATCACGGGCGTTTTATCGTGGGGCTATAAGAAGGGATAAGAACATGCGGGGGTAGCCTCATAACTCTATCGTTAAACAACTTTACCTCTCGAGATGCAATTCGTACGCCAACGATGTTGTCCTTCTTTTCGTCAGTCGCTCATGGTTGCTTTGCGATAGGTCACCGCTATCCCTGTCAACCAAGCTGGCACTTGTGGTGCGGAGAAGTGCAACTGCGGCGACGCGTAAGTATTCGTCTTCCTTGAATCGTTGCAGACACAAGTACTGAGGTTCGAACGACCCGACAGATGCAAATGTACCGCCGGTAACTGCAAGTGCTGATCAAGTCCCACATGGGTACTTGACATGCTTTTGATCAAATCGTGGTCGTCACTGTACAATATGCCTATGCCATATATTATTTATCAATGCCCTATCGCCTGGTTCGGAATATAGATTGGGGTAGTGATGCCAAGTGAGAGAGTCGTGTGTTTCAGTGAATGCCGCAGCGAAGCACGAGGTGCTCGTGCGTGCTGGTGGGTGATAAGAGGCTCCCAGGCCGAGTCGGTGACCATATTCAAAGGGGCAAAGGGGGAGCCATGTCACCCTCGCTCGGTAGAATCAGTCCAGGAACTGGCAGCGAGTATGATAAGCCTTTGCGCTTGAAATACGGACCGGGATTGGAACTCAGAGAACAATCTAAGCAGTCCGGTTCCGAAGCGCTGCGATTTCGAGGAGACCATCAATCCGCTGACGTTGATTGGTATCCATGTTTCAGGGTGACAGGATGAGGCATTTATCGGATAAGAAATTTGTGTCGACTTGCATCGACACGTTACTTGATAGTATCCCTACGCCGGATCTTGAAACCACAGAGCCATGTTATTTATTATTCATGAGTGCTTGATCGCCTGCTTTGAAATGAAAATTGGAGGCACAAGTGAGGGTCGTGCGAGTGAATGCTGCGGCGAAGCCGAACGCCTCGTGCATGTCTGTGGGTGATACGGGGGAGGGCAATATGATGGAAATCGGGATTCCGAATCAGAGATATCTGAGGGGAGCTGGGTGTCTGCTGAGTCGGTAATAAACTAGGACCGGTCCCGAGGCGCCGCGTGTGATGATTTTAGACGAGATCTTGACTCATCTACTTCCCAGTGTGACAGCACGAGGCATTTTTCAGATGAGGCATTTGTTGGACTCCGAGGCATTTTTTGAACCATGGTTACAAATCCGATTAGTAACCCTTGTCCGCTGAGGGTATAAAATGGGACCAGGCTGAGAGGATTCCCCTCAAGCCTGATAACCAAACCCTCATACAACCACCACCACTCGAGATGCAATTCGTACGCCATCATGTCTGGTTGTTGCGGCCTATCACTCACGGTTGCTTTGGAATAGGTGAACGCTATCCCTGTTAACCAAGCGTGCGGCTTGGACAAGTGCAAGTGCGGCGACGCGTAAGTACCCGAATCGTTGTCTTGCATGAGATGTACTGAAGATCGAACGACTCGTCGAACAGATGCCAGTGCAAGGCTGGCGAATGCAAGTGCTGAATCACTGTCGTCCCCTCGCCGGTCGGCTCGTCATAATGTAGCTGTGGGTTCTTTGAGTCGAGTTGAACACATCGTTATCGTATGATGAGACGCACCTTGTCTGTATATTGATATTGAAAGATCCTTCATCACGTTAAAGTTGGAGTATCGCTGCGGCGCGCCAAGGTCCTGCCACAGTCCGAGACTAGCCCGATTCAGTCAAGATTCAGTGATCTGACTCGGAACAACGCTCTGGTGCACTCGTGTGGGAGTAAGCTGTTCGGAAAAAAAAGGACAAGCAGTTCGTGACGGGAATCAGATTTATTCCAGTCGTAAATATTCTTTGGTCTCGTCCCCTACTAGAGCTTCATTAGCAATCAACAGTTCTTTATCAACGAGCGGGTCGCAGAAATCTCGTCATGGCGTTGCGGCGGCCACGTATAAAGAGTGGAGCAGAGGCTACGAGCTGAGTCACGGTGGCTGCGGCGCCAAGGGGATGAGCTGCGGCGATCGGTCTAAATCAGGGTTGAGGCATTTTTTGGATGAGGCATTTTTTGGACGAGACATTTGTTGAACCACGGTCATTGGTCGTCGATCACGCGACGCAGCCCTTGGTGAGGGTATAAAAAGGGGGGATATGTGGAGAGAAATCCCCCACAAGCCTCATAATCCAACCATCACACGACTTCTACCACCCGAAATGCAATTCGTACGCCACCACTTCCGTTTATTGGACTATATCGCTCACGTTTTGTGCTAGGCGAACGCTATCCCTGTTAACCAAGCATGCGGCTTGGACAAGTGCAACTGCGGTGACGCGTAAGTACCTCGTCTGTCGTCGTGGACCACGTACTGAGGATGGAACGACATGCAGGTGCAAGTGCACTCCTGACAACTGCAAGTGCGCCTGATCAAGTCACACAGCGCACGGGTTCTTGACACGTCTCGTTGGGGCCGTTGTATAACATGCTCGTACCAGATTTTGTAATACGTTGTGCCATGTAATAATTGAATATCGAATCCACTACCTGCACTTTTTCAAGTTGGAATAGTAATCGTCCTTGTGGCGAGGTGGCCTGTAGGTGATAGAACATTCGAAGCAGGACTCGGTGGGAACATCTAACGGTTCACTCGAGACGCACGGATGCGTAGTGGTCGCTTATGTAACCCGCGGCTAAACCCGTTCCCGTGTGAATGACGCCCGTTTCCTCCGACCTCAAGCTTAAACTCAAGGCCTCACCCACTTCGTGACGATACGACTGGCACTGCGATGGCGATGACACGGCAACGACGACTCGCCGTCACCTCACGCAACGGCACAGCAATTTTAAGCTCGCTCGTTCAACCACCCACTCCAAGCAGGTAAGTCATGTCATCAATCATCAATATTTCAGTTAATTACTGTTGTTTTACTAGTGTCATCATTATCATCACCCTCACCCCGGCATGACGACGACGAGGCAACGTCATCGATGAGCGTTGTCGGGGTACCGTGAAACCGAAACCCATGCCGGTGCTACCCGTGAACAACGGTGGTGAGGCAGCGCCACGACGTTCCAGCCCGGTGCTGGTCAGCAATGTGACCTCTTGCGAGTCCAAGGACGGCCCAGCCTAGTGCTAGGTTACCTTCAAAGACCTCCGCACTGCCAAATCGTCGCAGTTTGATGCTACCGAGCAGATATCACAGTATGGTTGTTGCCCGTTTGTCAAACCAGTACCTTGTTTGCAATAGGGGCCGAGTTCTCTTGTCTTGTCGAACTGTATATTTAGTGTTATGATATATGTTTCACCACTTGTTAGAGTTAGTCTCAGGGTCGTGTGGAAATAAGTTGAGAAGACACCACGACCACCCGTCAAAGTGACATGGTCCATCGCCCGCCCGACTCGCGGTTGCTCGCGAATCTGATCAGCCACGAAAAAGACTACGCCAAACATCTCACCGCGCTCTTTCCCCTCTCCCATGCAGCCCTCGCCGCCCTCTCCGCATACGCCGCTGCATCTCCCTCGTCTCACCCCGCATCCCCAGCTCACACTATCGCCGCCATCGTCGACGTCCTCGCCAGTGCCGACGACGCTTTCCAGCGGTACACGCAGGCCATAGACGCATGGCGTGAGCAACTCGTCGCTCTCAAGGACCTCGAGGACGACCTCTCTGCTATTCTCCGTGACCGAGACATTCTGTGCGTTGGTTGTCTCTCATCTCACTCCTCGTGTGTCTCTAACCCACGATGCTAGTGTCACCCGTCTCATCAAGGCCTCCAAATCCACCCGCGACGCCAACCGTTCGTCCCGCCTCGTCGCCCCACTGTCAAGTCTAGGTTCGGCCTCCCAGTCTTCCCTCCCCTCCACCGTCTCCCTCTCTGGCCACTCTCCCGCCAACACCAATCCCAAACTCGCCGAAGCCCAGGCAGAACTCCAAGCCTGCGAAGCACATCTCGCAGCCAAGGAGCGCGAACTCGACGCCCGTCGCATCACCCTCGCACGCGACGGTCTCGGAGCCCGCTGTCGTGCCCTCATCGACTGCGGTTGGGTCTGGGGCGAGATAGGAAAACAGGGGCTCAAGGCGCTGCAGGCACTCAGCGGTGACGGAAGTGGCAACGGGAGCAATCTCTCGGGTACGTTTGGTCCATGCGTATAGACTATATGCATGTATGCGCGAATCTAACGACGCCTTAGCCCCGAAATCCTCGCTTGCGATCCCATCTCGTCAGAGTATCAATACCAACCCCACCACGTACGCTTCCGACAATTCATCCGTCACCCCTTCTCAAAGTGCTTCTCAAACCGCTGCCAGATCCATCGAGACTAGCAACGAAGGTCCATCATCCAAGGAACACGAGCGCCTCCAGCCAGACGAAAAGCAAGAGACGACATCATCCAAATCCAAAGCACGACAGGCGCGTGCAAGCGACGATCTCACCATCACCCTCCCACCCGCACACGCCATCTCAGAATTGGTCCTCCCCACTGGGGTGCTCGCTCAGCCGCCGTCTCCTGAAAACGGCGATTCAACAACCACAGCCAATACGGTCACTCAACCTACACCCGCATTGATACGAAAACGCACCAAACGATCCCGTCGGCCAATCTCTCAGCATATCACAGAGGCTTCTGATGAAGACTCGAATGAACCATCGTCTGCCTCGAACCGCAGCGCCACTGCGAGCCCCCGCGTACCAAACACACCGTTCCCCACCACCCGTGTGCCCGCGAACGACACTAGCTCTGACGACGAACAGCCCACGGGGCCACTCCAAGTCGTCGAAAACGATCCGTTCGAGGTGATTCGTAGGTCCATGCTTGGCCCCACGGGTGCCTCTACGTCCCCGCTCTTGGCGGGGACCACCCCCACGGCACGTGCCAGCGCCCCCGACGTACGCGCAAGTGCGTCGTACGATACCAGTCCATCCAAGATCGTGTTCCCAGCTTCCGTCTCTGGACACGGACAGCGCGGAATAGGGATGGGTTCACCCAGCACCAGCCAAGCCTCTCCCAAACGCCAGCGCCGAACCTCGGTGCTCTTCTTTGGCTCTCTCCGCGGCCTCTTTCGAAAACCCAAGGAGAGGGGGAGGGTCGGTGCAGAGTGGGACGATGGGCGTTCGTCGCCCTCGCCGTCATCGCCGAATCTGACACGGGCAAAGACGAGTGGGGGGTGGGTGACGAGGACGGATGCACGTATCAAAGGAAAGAGTGGAGAGAATTCGGACGAAGAGGCGGTGTCCAAAGGGATGGAAAGGAGAAAGACGACGACGGCAACGACGGCGACAACGAATGTGGCGAATATCGGGCGCAGTGCATCGCGGGCACGGTTACGCAAGGGTCGACCCGGTGCGTCAAATGGGACGTCGGTCGCCCCAGCGCGTCGTCCTGGCGTGGATGGATGGATTACGGATACTCCAGGTGGTGCAGGATCGAGCCAGTCGCGGACACGACGAGGGACGATGAAGCGAAAGGCAGATATGAGGGGCAGTGATCAGGGGCATACGGATGGAGAAGTCGATGGTGCACATCAATCATTGGAGCGTGTGTCGAGCACGGTCAGGGGAAAGGCACCAGGGGCGACCGTGTCCAGACCCACCGCCGAGGTCCAGGAAGAGAAGCAAGTAGCTGCGTCTGCCAACCCTAACCCGGCCGCAGACTTAAACGCCAGCGTCAGCCCGGGTACGCAACCTAGACGCGCGACGACGACTAAGGCAACGACGAGTCACAAGCCGTCAGATGCACCACTGGCGCATCGTCGCTCGGCATCCATGTCGTATGTAGATGCGCAGATGGCAATTGTGGTGGCATCTACATCGTCGACATCGACTGGGGGGAGCATGTCTTGGCGGAAACCCCCGCCTCAGATCGAGCCTCAAGTGTCTCCTTTTCAAGCCCAACCACAATCTCTCGTCCGATCGCCTTCCCAGGCCCAAACCCAACCGTCCTCCCGAACCCATGAGTCGCAACCCAAACCCAACGCGAGACGACACCTTGGCAACGGACATGCCAAGCATGCTCAGAACCAGAGCTTGATGAGCATTGTTGCAGATGTGACGCGCCTAGGCCAGGATGGGGACCGAGCTTTGGTGACGGACAAGGCCAGGTCGTTGGATATCCCACGTGCGCCAGGATCGGTCTTGCGCGATCGGGATGTGGGTGGCGCGCAGAGAGGGGGATCGAATGGAGGGGGACATGGGCGGACGACAAGCGAGGATGTGGGTGCAGGGCAGGCACAGGCACAGGCACACCGTGAAATCAAAATGCCACTGAGATCAGCATTGCGCAATGCAAGTCGGACGCCGTCTCCGTCTCCGGTAACGGTTCCAGCTATCGTCCCAGCAGGGCCAGTGAGGAAGGAGGAAGAACATCGTGGTCGGGGCAGTGGCAGTGTTTCACCGCCCTGGAGAGACTCGGCGTCGATTTCGTCGTACGAGACTGGGCGGGAGAGTTTGGATGGGGAACCATCCTCGCCCGTGCGTTCTCAATCACGTTCACCGGCCGTACGTTCACAATCGCAGCCCCCTGCGACGCGACGAGCTCAATCGCCCGTCTTTATTAATCACGCTGACGCTCGACCGTCTGCACGCTCGCGGTCACCGTCACCCCCGCCATTTACGTTTCCACCGCCGCCTGTCAACCCACCGCCCGTACGCCCGTCCAACATGAATCCGGCGTCGAATCTGAACGAGAACGACCCACCTTCGTCGAGCGTATCGACCGAGACACCACCCGCGCGTAGAAAAAGCGTACGGGTATCTTTACCACCGACGTTTTCGCCAACGCCACCTGCGTTGTACGACAAGGACGGCGAGGATGACGGGGGTGAGAGGTACGCCCCGTGGAACGGACGCGAGCCACCGAGAAGCAACACCAGGACGACGACGGGGGACGTATGGGCCGATTCGAGCGACGAGGATGAGACGTATAAGCGTGCGAGGCGGTTGTTGAGTCTGGTTGGTCGGAAGACGTGATTTCTTGGTTAGATCTTTGCTTTCTTTATAATCTAGCTTTTTTCTATAATTCTAATGATTGGGAGTTTTTACGGTGAACTTTGAATATACACGCGTCGATCGCAAGACTTGGACTCAGCGATCTCTATCTGTCTTCAGTACATGATAGAAACAGTAAGGGGATCACATTCATAAGCTTCTTACTGGTATACAAGATTGTGATATGCACCACAATAACTTACACATGATACTCTATCTTGGAGAAGAGGTTCCATCATGAGCTCATTCATTTGCTTCCTCTGTCTAGTACTCCTCTATGCAGAAGAGTTCAGCAGCACCTGACATGTGTGCAACTCGAGCACATGTTGCATGCATTCCAAGTAAAGATGGGTGAGGTGGAGGTAGTTGCTCATTCCCTGAACTGAAATCCACAATAAAAGAATCCATGCAGAGTCTAGAAGACTTGGATGTACTAAGGGAAACCCTGTCTTGCTCATCCAAAAAACAGACTTTGTAGTGATGTGGCTGCACAGATGGTTGTTGGTTAGGTGGTGTGAAATGCAAGTCATTAAAGCATACCTTTTCAGTGGCTTCAAACCACAGTTCAAAGTTGTCAAAGTTCTGGTGGAGATTGTGTTCTAGTGAGAGTAAATTTGAAACTTCATGGACACCCTCTGGTTTTTTGAATTTGTCAGACAACTCTAGGAATCCAAAGGACTCCAAGATGTCCAGTGCACTAGTAGTGAACTCAATCTGTATAATAGATGAATGTAAGAGAAAACCTAGCATCAATGGAAGCAAACCTTACTCACATTGCCATCTCCCTCACTGACTTGCATTTTCAAGATGTGGGCTGCCTCAAGCCTTGCCATGGGAAGTTTTTCACACTCTACCTTTGCCTGTAGGCCAGTACATTGGGTGTATGAAATGCGATCAATCATTCCTGTCAACAAACACTGATAACCATCACGGGCTAGTGCCTGATGAAAGGTGAAAAACTAAATGGAGAAGGGTCTTGCAAAATATACATACCTTTATGGAAGCCTGGTACTCATTACCCATTGCGTCCTCCAGTGGGTACTGTGCAATAGGGTTTTGAACTTGAAAACAAGTTTTAATACTATTAGGCAAGGAGCAACTGATTGAACTTACACAAACATAGCAATTTGTCAAAGCAATGTTTTCCCTTGGCATAGACAATTTCATATGGACTCTTGCCTTCACATGGGTTTGTGAGCCAACTGACAAGTGTTGCACAGGCTGCATCATTGAAGATGTTGGGATGAGAGTAGAACTCAATGAGGAAGTACCCAATAACTCGAGCAAGCATGAGGTTTCCCTGTTGTTGGTGTTTAGCAGCATCAAGTTCTGCATTGAGTACCATCTTGTAGGCATCAGAACCATTGTTGCCCAGTTGCAGTTCCTGGATCTGGGGGGATTCGAGCAAGGGGAGGGGGGACTTGGTGATAATTGTTTTCATAGTGTGCTGTCTGTTGACGAGTGCAGTGTGTTGATAGACTCGAGTTGGACAAGGTCAGACGAGATGATTAGGGGTGGAATCAAGGAGATTGGCTCCTATCTTGTTATACCACACTAGTACTGAATTGCTTGATAATCTGTACAGTCTTAACTAATAGGAGACTTGTGGCTTGTATATACATTTGTAAGCAAGCTACAACACCGGGCAGATGTTTAACATGGTGCAGCTGAAAGCCGTATTTGAGACCTATAAGCGTGTGGTGCCGGTGAGCCTCGAATCTGACAATCACGCGTCAACCGCAAGACTTGGTACCATACATACAACTGCATGTACATTATATACCTATCTGCCTTCGGTACGGAATAGAAACCGCCAATTCATTCTACACAGTCGATGCTACGGGTAAGAACAAGGTAAGAGGATCGCATTCGTATGCTTCTCGGCGGAACACAACTCAGACCCCTTTCTGCAGCATCGCTTCCTGTTCCAACTTGAGCAGAGCTTGACGACGACGATCTTTCAGCATCTTGTGGGAATGAGAGATGAACAAGGATTTCCATCCGATGACATGGATGAGATAATCGACTAAGGCATGGCTCCAGAACGGCGTAGTGGTACCAGGTCGATCGGTCAACGCCGCTCCACACGGCAATCCGACTTTGTTCAAGGCGGAGCGAACATAGGTTGCAGCCGAGGGCGCCATCATGGATGACGTGTTGATCTTGGACATTTTCGTCGCCTAGGGATCGCATGAGCATTGCACCAGACAATATGGAGCCGACGTACGACAAAGTACGCGTTCAGATTCTGCACCATGATATTGTGTGCGCGCACTTCCTCTGCGAGCGCACTCGTAAACGTGGTTATGAACGCTTTGGTACCCGAATAGGTCGAAAGCAAGGGGGACGCCACCTGGCCGGCAAAGGAACCCACGTTCAGAATTAACCCGCGTTTTCTACATTCAGCTCCCTCGTTAGCGTGACTTGGACGCGCAAAGAGGGGTGATGACAGACCGTGCGATCATACCAGGAAGCACGGCATGTGTGACGCGCAAGGTGCCTTGGACATTGATTGTGACGATGTCTTCGATTTCTTGTTCCGCCGTCTCGACGAAATAGGATGGCATCGTGTGCGATTTGCCAACGTTGTTCACTGTCATCGTTATCAGTCATCGTTGGGCGAGCAGGTTGAGGAAAGAAGGCGCATTTACCAAGGATACCGATGTCCAAACCGCTCAGGACAGATTGAAGTGCATCGAGCGCCGAGGGATCGTTTTTGGCAAAATCGACCAACTGAATTCGTGTCTCGACTTTCCCTGCCGTCCTGCTCGCTGCAGGCAGATGAGCCATGATTCACACAGTTCAAAAAAATACACATGCCGATGTCAGCTGCAACGGAAGTCAGTGCCGCCTCGTTGCGAGCGACGAGCAAGATGTTGAAGCCGGCGGCGGCCAACTGGAGTGCGAATTCCTTTCCGATACCGTCGGATGCGCCGGTGACGACTAGGGCGACTCGTGTTTGAATAAATAAGGGTTGTTTCGGGACATCACGAACCTGCCCAAGCACCCTTCGTTGCGCCAAACTTTTTGAGCTATAAACGAAAGAAGGCATGAGCCTGGATCTAACGTGTGTAATGTGCAGCGTACATTTTTACCGGGTAAAACAAACGTTTGAGCAAGAACAAGTGACGTCTTGAGCAGAAAACGCGCCACCGTGAATGCCCCAACAGATAAAACCAAAGAGAAGGCCCATGGGCACGCAGTGACTATAGTTCAACCAAGTGAGAGGCGTGAACAAGCCATGTCTGAAGGGGACATACCTCGTTCAGAGAGCCATGTACGAAACGTTGGAGACATGTTGATTTTGGCCAAGTACAAGTTGGGGAATGACAAGCAGTGAATAATGCCAGCAGCAGCGCTTCACAGTATTTATCCCCCTAGGCTCGCGACTCGGAGCGTGTCAGAAGTAACCGAGTTCGACGTCTGACCGGGAATCACGCGACAAAGTCATTCATGCTCAAAGTAACTGCGTTTTCGACCAGCAACCTTGCCAGTGCATTCATGAATCTCATTGACAACTAAACTGTCCCTTACTGTTCAGAGTGGTGTTAGTACGATCGTTTCACAGTAAATCTACTAGAGGACTCAGTAGTACTCACCACGGTTTGGGTCAATCATTTAGTGCCTCTACGCGCGTCCCGCGGGCCGCTGCCGGGGCCGCGTCAAGTATCGGCCCAATTAACACTGCATTATATAAGCCGGTGTCACTAATTGCAAATCATCACTCTCTGGTGTGGAGCTGGCCAAAGTGTCATAAAAAAGACAACTTCAATTAACGTTGATCATGTACCAAAAATACATATCTAGTTTCTGCCCTGAGTGGCACGAAGTGGACATGGTGATTCGAAATTCCGAGCTCTCATATTCTTCTTCAGTCAGTCAAGAACTTTGCCCATGTGTGTCCCAGCAAAGTCCCTGTCCCTCTAACGCAGCAGTGGCGTTCCCTTGATCTCTGCATCGGACGACCAGTTACACGGGACGGGTTCATTGGTAGATCTCCCGATGCACGCCAAGGAAACGGCATGGTCGGAGATAGGATGTGTGGTCGGTCCGATACAGCTGTCCAATAAACACGTTCACTAGTCGATCGAATGTATAGATGGAGGTGAATGTGTTCGCCGATCCTGACTTCTGCCACCAGCCGACCGACTTCGAACGGGCTCAGACCGAGGGCATCCCTTCCATGCATTTTCCGGGACATAACCCACCGGATGGGTCGTAGGCAATGAATGACTCACCGTCCCTTTAACTGACTCACCTTTCTGGATTGTCTTGCAGAAATCCGCTGTCCTAATATGTACGGGCTCCAAGTATGAAGTTCGCTGGAACCAGGAATAACACCAGTCGTGAAAACGTAGCAGAATGGCCTCGCTCCGAGACGTCTTTCCGCTTCGATATCATGCGACACCTCCCTTCTTGTTCTTCATCCATGTGAACATCATGAAGCGACAGGGTACAAAAATTTCTGTGAACCTCGAGGAACGTCGTGAAAGAGGACCTGTACATATCAGCAGGAAACTTGAGTTCCGGCTGAACCCAGGCATCCGTGGGCGTGACCCTGCCATCACAAAAACGGGACCAGGCCACATATCGGGATTTAGGTGGCTCACCCCTTGCTGTGCCCAAGTACGGGGCATGTTGTCGAATGCTATTCGACGTTTCGTGTATCGCCCAGTGCAAGATTTCGCTGGTAGTGACACTGGTACTCGGATTGTCTTTGGAGACTGGAGACCAGACCACGGATTCTATGATCAGCCTCGAGTGGTGCAAAAAACATGACATTGTGACCTGGACCAAGCCTACGCATCCGTACGCAACCCCACCAAGCTAATGGCACCGACCGCATGATAATGAACATACCTTGGACTAGGCGATCTTTTGTAACCTAGCTCGGAAGCCGAGAGGGAACCTGAAGTCTGTACCCCTCGTATAAGCATCGTCCAAATACGCGATGTAGTTATTGAACGAGTGACGAAGACGACAGAGGTCCTGCAGTGGAATCATTTCTTTCGAGCACCATCGTCTTCATGGAAGAATATCGCGCCAGAGGTCTCGGTAGCTGTGGTGCAGTCTAGCCATGCTAAAGTGAGGGGCAGCCCTTCGAGATCGCCGTCAATCCGACGCACTGTCGCGAGTAAGAATTCTAGGATTTTTATGACTGGCTAGTTTTGGTAGAGTTGATTAGGTAACCAAATGTGGCTCTCAAATCGGCGCGTGAGCCAGGGAACTACGCTGCTCTCCCTTTTTCTTCGCAGTCTCCTTTCGTTGGTCAACGCCATCCGCGTGTACTCGTCCTCTCAATCGAGAAAACTGCTTAGACCATCGCACGATCTGTATCATCCAAACCTTTTTGTGGAAAAGGAGCTTAAGATTGAGAGCAAAAGAGGACAATCATGACGGAAGTGGATTCGACGCTGGGTCAGAGTCAGGGGGGTGAGGTCAAGACAGAGGAGAACGCTCCGATCAATGTCAAGGTATGCGTGCTTACTTTTTTCTACCCCTACTTTATGGTCGATGCTTCTGTGGACGGCTGACGATGTGGTCTTTTTCCCTCACCCCCTCGTACATTCACTCGTTGGCGTATACTCTCGCACATTTTCACTCGCACGCATTGACCCGCCCATTCACTCACTCATGCACCTACCACATGCACAGGTCGTCAGCTCGACCGGGGACGAAGTCTTTTTCAAAATCAAGCGAAATACGAAATTAAGCAAGTTGCAGGGCGCTTATGCGGCCAAAGTGGGCAAGGACGTGTCGAGCATTCGGCGAGTATACTTCCACTTCTTCCTTTGAACCCGAGAGCGACACACATTCGCTGACACACGATCGCGAACAGGTTTTTGTACGACGGGAATAGGATAAACGAGGACGACACGCCGTCGTCGCTCGAGATGGAGGATAATGGTGCGTATTCGTTCTGTTTTTTGTCGTCACGTGCTGACACCCTGTTTCCTGTCTAGATACGATCGATGTCATGGTCGAACGTACGTCTCTTTTCTCTCCTGCGTATCAAAATCTGACGATGTTCCGGTAGAGGTGGGCGGGTGGGCGCCATGATAGACGTCACGTCTCTCCGTTTCCATTTCCCCTATCTTTGCGTTCTCCTTTCCTTCTTGTTGCATGTCATCGTAATGCAATTTTTATTTTCTGTTTCCTGACAATGGATGTGTCCGATGCGTGCGAAGACGTTTTTTCTTTGCGAGAACGTGTAAATCTGGTAAGCAACTTATTTCCTCAAACAATACGCACGACGCATCGGATGCAGCCTTGGGAGGAATCACGCGTCCCGACACGCTGCCTTTGCTCGATATATGCCCTCTGATTTTACCCCTCTTCCTTCCCCTTTCTGCTAAACACTGATGCCTCTAGTGGTTTATTGTGGTAAGACTCTTTGGTTGGGCTAGAAAAACGTGCGCCAATGGTAAGTAACCATGTTGCCCTGAACAATAATGATATAGTTGTTGCACATTTCAACTTTTGTCCCTGCTCGAAACCATCACCAGCACTCTGCGTGTTACACGGGGTTCTCTCGCACTGGTTTAGATGGGCTGGACTCTCGTAGCCCTCAGTCAACTGGTTTCGGACTCGCCCAGGGTTGCAGCGCCGAACAACAAGGCCCTCTCTTGTCCTCACTCTATGCATCGTTACAACGTCGTACCAAGTCAAGTTAGAATCGGGCTCGAGTGGGCCGCTAGTTTAACTCCGAACGCTCCCACATTTACCTCAATCAGAATGACGCGGGCGTTGCTTCTTCGATAGGTTCACAAAGGTGCTAGGCATAAAAAAAGACGTGAGCGCAGCTTGTCTACAATCGACGGCGGACGTCGCACATTGAACTGTTTGGCGTGCACCAAGCCCTCTTTGAAACGTTGCTCCTCGCAGTTATACCCATATCTACAATCGCAACTCAGTTCGTGGGATGTTATTGTGCGTTTTTAAGGGGTCAAGACCTCACCTGCAATTCTCCCCAATGTGCCCTCTGGCTTCAAAAGCACAGGTTGGGCAGGATGTCAATACAAGAGCAATTCGCCGAGCTTGGACACGCATACCTTTTTGTTTTTCCGCGAGTCGCCACCGCCATAGGGTATCCTGGAAGAAGGAAAACCAACAAAAGCCGCAGATCCAATCTTCCTTGGACCACTTGGCGTACTCGTCGCTTCTGCAAGCAAACATTTCATGCACGAGTGTCGACCAGTCACTCTCTAATGCCTGCCTAAGCGGCTTCTCCTCAACGAGGTTGTGAAGTAGGTTTTTTGCACAGAGATCTTCCCGCTCGAGCTTTGTTTTGAGTGCGTCCCAGTCTAAGAGCGTCGTTGGCGCATGTCTCTATTCTGACCCAAAGACGTACTCGTTTCGTTGTATAGGTCATTGAGCATTGTCCAATTGGTGACATAGAATAAACAAGCGCCATGATTGCCTGCTCAAACGAGTTAGATCGGTATACAATTGACTGAGGAAACCGTTAACTGTACATCGGACATGCGAGCCATGAATGTCATCTAGAATTATCCCAACGTATCCATATGGCAATGGCTCTGTAGCTTGACGTTCTTGAAAGATCTGAGTAATAGGGTGCTCTAGAAACTTTATAGAGAAACCAATGTCATCCATTGGGAGATGAGAGATCGTCGCGTCTTCATAGCAACGTAGAATGATGTGAGGACCTGCAAAGAGACACATTCCTTCCCACTCATCTGAGCGGATTCTAACATTAAAAAATCGGAAGTCTACACAAAATATTCCAATACTGACAGATGTGAGCATGCCCCTTCCCTTCTGCAGTGACAGCCCGTGTGGCAGTCGAAATTAAGAACTTAGCTAACTTGCGTATCTGAAACAGTTCTTGTGATGGGAATTGCTCGAGGAAGGTTTTCTGATCCTTCCAATGCTTTTCGAATTCGAATTCTCCGTTCTCAAATCGTTCACCGTCGGACCGGCCAAGCGTCGAAGCGGATCGACGGGGTCCAAAAAGCACAGACATGAGCCAGAGTCGATACATGCCTCGTTGAAACCGAACAGACTCGATCCGGGACAATCTACTGGTCCTACACGTCCTGTCCTTTTCTCTACACAAAACGGACGTAAAACCAACGACGGTGAAACTGTGAAACACGTTTCTCACCTCCAGCTGAACAGATTTTCCAGAGCAGTCATGATACTGGCATTGCTCACGAGGAGGCGCTCTTCTTCGCAAGAGGGCGTTTGATTTATCGTCTCGCTCTCGCTTTGAAGATCGTCGATCTTCTGCGGGAGAGTCGCAGATGCTTGGTACCGGGCGAGTCGCAATGCTTGAGGTAGCACAGGGCCTACGAGATCATACGGTGAGCTCATTGCGGATAATACGGAGGAACAGCGGATGAGCACTAGTCAGTCCAAGGCGACTCGGATGCCACAGTGCAAAAGTCCCCGGAGGAGTCCGACGCGCCATCACCAGCTCATTTATGTTCTGCCCCCCAACCTCCACTTTCGTTTCAGCGCCCCGCAGCTCCCAGCTCGCGAGCACGCAAGGCATCTTGCCGTCATTTCGTGCGAGGCGGTTCCCAACCTCCTAACTAGCAGGCAGGTAGCGCTGTCAGTCTTGGGTAGGAGACTCGAGGCAATGGAGTTGGGGTGCTATTTGCGCGGGTTCGGGTACGATCAAACTTTGCCAAAGTGACCTATAGCGAACGTCATCCCACTCGACCTCTGTAAGGGTCTGCGAAACGAATAGAATTGAAGGAGAAAAATATTCAATGTCAGACAAAGTGGGACGAATACTTGGAACAATTTTGACCGTGATACATCGTTGAACATGGGGTAGGTGTTTTTCAAACAGAGACTCCGCGGCGACCACTTAGAGGTCTGACAGAAACAAGCTCATGGCTTTGGAGGAGGCAGTAGTGCCATCTTCAACCACCACCACCACGTCTCGCCGAATGAGCACGACGAATCGATGCAGCCACTCAGGTAGTAAAGGACCTCTCCTCGGCGAGCACACATTCGTTCCCCTCGATGGACCCCAGCGACGACAACGACGGGGCACAGCTCCCAGGAAAACGCAACGCCTTCCCTTCTTTCTCGTTCCATCATCCCAGATCCTTTAGGCGAGCTCCCTGCCTGGTTCAAGAAGGGGAGTATTCCCTGCACTGAGTGGCCGAGTCGGGTGAGGCGAAGCAAGGTAAAGACACTGCCGGATTAAATGATCATGGATGCAAGGTCCTGGCGAGCATACTTCCGGTTTTACCCCGCAGAGGATGTCGTTACCAGGACGGGCGTACATTCGTCCCGAGTCTTCTTTGGAGGCTATACTCCATGACAACCTCTCAAGATCCGACGGGTGAGTCATGCTTTCCGTGGTCGTTGGACGATAATGATAATCTGTCTTTCGCCAAGCCAGCGCTGCGCACTATGTGTTAGACTGGTCGGAGAACTGCCAAGCAGCGCGCTGCACGCCGCATGGTCCTCTGTATTCATCCCTGATGTTACAAAGTGTGGCGCTCAACGTCATATTCCTGTGCAGCGTACGCTCGGTTAGAGGATTCTCTGATTCGAATGATGCGTGACAATACCAATAGCCGGGAGCGATTGGAGTATAAAATGTCCATCTTGTGGGATGGTCCTGTACTTTCGAACCCCCTTCCTCCCTGTTGCGAGTAGGCATGAGAGCGCGCTATACGACCGTGCTCCTTGGAACGCTTGCGAGCTTGCTCTGGACTTCGCTCGCTAGTAGTGTCATGTCACGCTCAGGCTGTCTCTGCACCTACGACCAGCCCTGCTGGCCCGCAGCAGCAGCCTTCTCCCAACTTGAATCACAGCTCTCCCAATCACTGATTTACCCACACCCCACCGCATACCCATGTTACCCTCCCTCGCACCCATCCGGGAACTGCACTGACGTCATAACGAACTTCAACGATGGCAAATGGCGAGCATCCCGCCCCGGTTCGTTGGAGATAGCCAACTTCGAGACGTACATGTTCCCAAACGGAACGATTGATGCGTGTTTCTTGAATACGACGATCACAGGGATGTGTGGTCAGGGTAGTGTGCCCGTCATTGGCGTGGATGCGCGTTCGGTGGCGGATATACAAGCAGCGATTGCGTTCGCGGTCAAGTATAGCTTGAAACTGGTCGTCAAGAACACGGGGTAAGTTCGCCCTGCGCGAATGCGAGTGAGTCATGTATGACGACTATCTGGATCTAGCCATGATTACATCGGACGGAGTACTGCGAGGGATGCGTTTGTAGTGTGGACGCATAACATGAAGAATATTACGTACGACGCCGCGTTTGTGCCGCAGGGTGCACCAGGGGACGAAACGTATGAAGGTTGGTCGATCATTTGACTGCACTCCGTTCGCTGATGCACGTGTTTCCTCGGAAAGCCATCACATTTAGTGCTGGGGTGCAATGGCACGAGGCGTATCCTGCCGCGAACGAACACGGTCGTATGATGGTTGGCGGGGCCTCCGGTGGGGGCTCTATCGGTTCTACTGGTGGATGGTTGGCTGGTGGTGGTCATTCTGTCCTCCTGTCGCCTAGCTATGGTCTTGGTAAAGTTGTCTTCGACGACTCCCTGAATCCCGAGCTAACCTTCCCATGAAGGCGTCGACAATGCTTTGGAAATCTCTGTTGTTCTTTCCACTGGTGAATACTTGGTCACGAACAAGTATCAAAACTCGGATCTCTTCTGGGCCTTGCGCGGTGGCGGCGGGGGTACATATGGGATCGTAACCTCGGTCACCTATCGCACGTACCCCGCAGTCCCATTCAAGGTGTGGTCGTACCAGGCAAATACGACCAATTCCTCTGTACTCCCAGAGCTATTCGAGGGGCTTTTGCGGTACCAAACCCATTTTACGGATGAGGGCATGGGTGGATACGGCGGAGTAAACAACCAAGGGATTAATTTCGTCAACTTCGGGCCGAATATGACCAATGAAACGTTTACGAGGACGACGCAGCCGTGGCTCGACTTTGTGCAGTCCTTGGCGTCATATGGGGTCATGTCTTCAAGCGAAACGTACGATGTCACCTGGAGTTCTCTAATTGATCAAATCGTGAACACTAATGGGCTGGTTGGTGGAGGAAATACACTAGTGACGTCCCGCATGCTCTCACGAGACACGCTTGCGAATCATACAAGCGAAATCGCGCAGGTGCTCATGAACTGTAGCGCTGAATTCAAGTACGTCTCTTCTTTCTCATACTGTCCTTGTCCGGGGTGGTTGACGATGATACACGCAGCACTGTTGCGGGCGGTAGAGTGAGCCAATTTGGGGCTGATTCCGCTGGATTGCATCCTGCGTGGCGCAAGGCGGTCATCGAAGCGGCGTGTGCTGTTTCTTGGGATGAGGATACACCGTCTTCGGGTATTCGGGATTTGATTCAGCAGCTCCGTGGATACATTCAGGCGATAAATGATGCGGCGCCTAATGACTGTGCTTACTTGAACGAGGTGCGTCGTCGGACTGAGACTAAGAACGTGGTTTGACTGACATCACCGTTGCGGATAGGCGTCTCCGTTCGAGATCGATGCGCAGAAGGCATTTTTTGGTGCACATTATGCAAGGTTGAAGAGTATCAAGGACAGGTATGATCCTTATCGGCTGTTCGTCGTTAGGGAGGGGGTCGGGTCTGAGGAGTGGAACGAAGACTTGACGTGCCGATCTTGATGGATCATGAAGGACACAGTACTTGCTTACTTTCATTTGTCAAAACATAACATTATTGTCATGGTGGCGATTACTACTAACGGAGGCGAGGCAATATTGGTGGCGGCTCCTCGGTCAAAGTTGATGTTAGCGTTGTTGGCCAGTAAGTTGGCATCACTGGCGCGGAAGACCCCCAAGGCCAAGTATTGGTCGCGGGGTCTTGAAGTAGCGCCGCACTATCACCGGTTCATTTCTGCCATTTTTCTGCACACACTCCACTTACGGTGACTTTCGTTCGAGAGCCACATCTTGTAAGCATGAAGGCTCGTTTCCTGCGAGGCAGATCCCATTGTCCTCCCCTCTGGCAGGGCAGCCAGTCTTGAGTAGGAGACTCGAGGTACTATAAAGGTGGGTGCTATTTGTGCGGGTTCGGGTATGATCATACCATGTACCGAACTGTATCCGTGCTATCTAAGCGGCAGCAGAAGCCTTGATGCCCCACCAGGCCCCACTCGATATCGCTGATGGAGTGGGGTACATCACACGTAACTGACTTTGGCGTGATTTCTGATTGGTTAGTGAGTTCACGAATAAGGGAATTACCTCCTGTCACCCCGTTTCTGATGCTTCTCGGTTCGCTGACTGACAGCTAGAAGCGAAACCGTGCATAGGTTGTATGTAATGAATCCAACTCCTCGGACGCAGCATTTTATGTAAAACAGCAGGGCGACTCTCACGTCGTGCTCCTCGTACTCTTCGTTCCCTCTGTCGCGTCTCAAGATCAACAAGATGGGATGGCAAAAAACATTCACCCTTCCAGAGTTATCCAAAGGTTGTCATGCCATAACAAATGACGTCGTGAAACAGATATCCGATGGGATAAAAGACGTCGAGGTGAAGTGTAACTTGGGTCCGATGCATGTCGTGATATTCATGACTTTTATTCTAGGTCGGAATGCTATTCCTCTTCATGTGCGTGCAGGTCGCCTCGAGTAAGACCCTCACTGATTCAATGGTCCACTGCAGCCAGCACAGTTCTGCAGCATTGTCTATCAGTGAAAAATTTGACGAAGGCAAGCACCTCAAACGACTGACTCATCTTGGGTGGATCTGACCCTGCGTGCAGACGTTCCCGAAGGTGATTTTCAATATCGAAACGCGAGGTTTGATATAACTACATGACCTTGCACACCCTAGATATGGATATGGCGCTGGACAGCATCGTTCCAGAGACGCTACTATGGAAGCGTAGTAACAGGGGTAAAGAGTATGTCCTCACTTCTTTTCGCGTACTTTGCGCCCACGAGTCTGATGATCGTGATGTCTTGGTGCAGTGATTCGTAAGTTTAGAGCTTCCCTGCCTGACCCCAAGACGGCCTAACAAAAATAGTGTTGCGTACACTAAAGCGACTCTTGTCGGCTCCACCATATCAGTACCGATCAAGGATGGCTCTTTGAACCTTGGGTCCTGGCAAGGTATGTTTAGATGCTTCGTATTGATGGGCCCTGTTAACATGGGACGTAGACATATACCTCATGGAGTTCATCCATACCCCACAGACCAGATATGTTGTGGCCACTGTTCTGTGAGGAAACTCGATCATCTCATAGACGACAATCATTGACGACTGTAGGTCATGATGGTTCAGTCATTATTTTGCAGCTTGGAAAAGGCCGACTACGTCGGCTGAGACCCCTCCTTTACACTCGGAGCGGCTCAATGTAAATTACAGTACCATTGTGAATGACTCAGTGTTTTTGTACTATCACCATCGCTGTCTGAAACATACATATTGAGCTATGCCAGTCATAAATTCCTTAAGAGATTACAACGAACTACAGGTAAATTACATAACAACTGAGGACAAGAAAGGGTGTCCATGTGAAGGAAACAAACCTTCTCGTGCCTATCCTACAATGTTATATCACTACGCCAACTTGATTCGGACCATTCAACCAAGTCTGTTCACCATAGTTACCCTGGGATATTCCGAGGAGGCGTTTCTTCAGCGGGTTTACACAGGTGCTGTGTCAAAAGAGACAAGAATGTCGTGAGTGCAAGAAGAAACCTATACCATGAATGACCTCCTGACATTGAACTGCCTTGCATGAGCCAAGCCACTTTCGTGGCACTGTTCCTTGCAATTGTACCCGTATCTATTCGGTTCGCGGAGAATTCAACGCGTACCGGGCATTGAGGGCTATAAAGGCTCACCTGCAATCCTCCTCAATGTGCTCCCCAGCTATGAGAAGCCATGACGTCAATGCTCGAGCAAGCCACTATGCCTGGACAATGCGTACCCTTTTTCTTTTGAAAAAGTCGCCATCGCCACATGGTATCCCGGAAAAAGGTAAACCAGCAATTGATGCAGATCCAGTCCGCCTTGGACCACTGTATATATTCGCCGCGTCTGCAAGCAAACATCTCGTGGAGGAGTCTTGACCAATCGCCACTCAGCGCCTGTGTGGGCTGCCTCTCGACGAGGTTCAAGGATAGATTCATTGGGAGGAAAAAATCCCGATTCAGCCGTCCTTTCAGGTGATCCCAGTCTGACGACATCACTAGTTGCTTTATGCTACGAAAAAAAAGTACTTACTCGTTTCGTTGTACAGATCCGGGAGCTTTCCCTCCCAAGACATACGAATACATGGTGCGCCATTACTACCACAATGACGGCCTATTCAGATGGGTTAGCACGACATGAAATAGAAGAAACTATTGGTCATACACCGGTCATGCTCGCCATGGATGTTATCCAGAATGAACCCCACATGCTGATATCCATACGGCACAGTAACTTGACGTTCTTGAACGATCTCAGAAAGAGCCTGATCTATAAGCTTTGTGTAGGGGCCTTCGTCACCAATATACTCTGTTGGGAGATGGATGGTCGTCACATCTTCATAACAGCGCAGAATGGCATGAGGACCTGCAAAGAGAAACAATCCAATGTAGTTATCTGGGCGGCCGTCATTGAATGACGGAAATCGGCGAGAAACGTTCTAATACCAACACAGGCCCCTACTCGGAGTACTCTTCAAGGCAATTTCTTCTGCAGTGACGGCCCATTGGGCTGTCCAAATGAGAAACTTGGTTAGTCTGTCGATTTGGAAAAGTTCTTGTGATGAGAAGGGCTGAAGGAAAGATTTTTGGTCCTTCCAGCTCTTTCTCAGATCTGATTCGCGGGTTTCGTCGGCAGGCTTTGGAGTGAACCGACGAGGTCCAAAAAGCACGGACATCAGCCAGATCCGATACATGGCCCGCTGAAACCGAATAGATTCCACGCGAGACAATTTGCTCGTCCTGCACGTCCTGTCTTTCTCACTACACAGAATCGAGGTTTGTCCAGGGGACTCGAGGTCGATGGAACACGAAGGACATCCTCACCTCCAGCTAAACAGATCTTCCAGTGCACTCATAACACTGGCATTGCTCAAGAGAAGACGCTCTTCCTCGCGTGATGGCGTTTGATTTAGCGTGTCGTTCTCGCTTTGAATATCGTCGACATTCTGCGGGAGAGTGGGAGACGCTTGGTATCGGGCGAGTCGCAACGCCTGAGGTAGTATGGGGCCTACGAGATCATACAGCGAACCCATGGCAGATGGATGGTCAGAATAGTAGGTAAGCTGTTGCCAACACGACCCTTGGCAAAGGCTTGCTGTTTGACGCCCAAGAAGTTGGCCACGTGGTCCACGTTTGCTAATGGACCCTTTCGACAGGGGAAGCATGGTCCGTGACTTACAAGTTGTCCCGAATGGGTGAGTTATCGCCGAGAAATAAAAAGAACGACTCTGACATCAATTCAGAGCCCCCGATTCGACCTGAACGTCACGCCGCCACTGGTGGTACATCAGTACAATGTATTACCATTGGATCGTTGAACAAGACGGATAAGAACTCGATATTATCGATGATGGCGCATCGACAGTTGGGCGACGAGGCAAAGGGGAGTCTTTGGAACTAGCACGTCCGGAGTCGAAGTTCAAAGTTTCGGAAATGCTAGTAGTAGTAGATCAGAGATCACATCATTGTGTGTTGTTGTTTGTATCCACGCCACCCCTCTGACTACTACGCGTCCTTTTCGGAGTATAGGCCAGATCTCAAGTTATATGCCTAGCAGGAATTATGGCTAGCAACGGAGTAATGGGCCTGTGAAATAGGCCTCCGCCAAAGTGTTACTCAAGTCATGTGCGAGGGAAGTGCCCTCACCCTAGACGGTCACGGTGCACAAGTTGAACTTGACCATGCGATCCTGCCAAGTGTGTACAGTATTATTATCGATTCTAGCGCCACGAAAACCATTTCCCTTTGGAGATAGGCCGGGCTCTTGCCACCACTAGCAAGCGTAAATGCGGGCTGGAGTGGCCAAGCAGAGGCTCCCAAACGCACGCATTCTCCTCGAGCCTGCATTGTTTCTCGCATTTACAAAAGAACATGATCATTCATGAACTCCCAGCTGTCGACGGGCTTGGCTGTGGCATCGATCTATCTATCACGTTCCCATCCCGTGGACTTGCGCGCTGCAGGCCTACATAGATGATATTACATACGTCTAAATCTAGCGAACCGATTACTGGCATCCTTCTCGGACCTTAAGTAAAAGGTCGTCGAATCATCGACTTCAATCCCAAATATATTGAGAAGGATCTCTTCTATCTCATAATGCATCGGTGAGTCGTTGGCTTCGATATCAAACACCAGCACTGAGTATATTTCAGGCGTTCGCAGGACGTCTTAGAGCAGCTTTCTACATTTGGCGTACCCAGCCCTAACGACGCCATTGCTTCAGAGTCTACACACAAAACCACGACCTTCTGGACGTCCCGAGTTTGCAATTAGCGACGCTAACCGATATCTATTACACAAGTTCACACACACACCACCAGTCAGTACTTGTCTAATGGTACCGTGCGGAGGGTTGAAAGGTGTGACTTCCCAGTGCTAGAGAGCGCATTCGCCGTGCGGTTAGTCTACAGTACCAGCTGGACTTCACTGCCAACGAGTGAGGATGCTCCGGGACCATAATGTTGCCAAGTACCAGCGACATCAACGTTCAAACCCATGCAGTGTGCAACAGCGACACGAGTTAACGCCGAAATTGAAAAACAATCCATCCAGGTAATGAAGGGTCCTGGGGTTACCCGCGAGGTAACGTCGAGCACCGTCTGAGGGGTACAGGATGGACAGCATATGCACCACCCACGGATCTCCCTTCGTTAGGAGGATCGATCGATGGAGACTCCCCTTCACGATGAGAGTCGCGACCAACAGCATGACTCAGACCAGAACATTGATCATCAACAAGACTGGAAAGAGCTATCTATTCATGGCCGGGCACGGGTCGACGGAGACGCCGGCCGTAAAGGATGTGGGAGAAACAAGGCGTGATAGAGGGTTACATCAAACCACCCACGAACCACCTGACCGTTGAGGCGTATGTATAACCGATGAGACCGGATGGAAAAGGGCCATCCACCCACGGACCACAATAACGCCGGAGTCGGTGTGGTCAACATAGTACTTCCCACAATATTCCGCCTGCATCATGACAGCGCTGCAGGCTTCTGTAGGAAACCCCAAGACCCGGGGCCAAGGGACACGATTGTGGGAGAAACGAGGCATTGACACGGATAGAAGGTTTCATCAGACCGCCGCCACTTTGGAAGTCAACCAAACCGACGGAACTCCGAGAACTCCATAATATATATCCCTTCGGACGTGTGGATGTAAAGTGATGTCATAAATCTACAACAATAATTTCTCGTATACAATTAGGAGAGCTCTCCTTGGAGTCACGCTCCTGATGGGGGGAAACTGTAACGCATGTGTTCAAGCGAATTCAACGACGCGCGCGCACGCGAGAAAGACAAAGAACGACCGTCGGAGACTTGTTGGAGACGAAGAGAAGGAGAGACACACCGAGAGACGAACGTTGCATCGCGAGACACCGATGGGTTTTGTGCAGCAGACGATCGAATTGTCGAAACGATGGGGCACGCACGGATCCACGCACGGTCACGCCAACGTTGATGGTAGCAACGGCACGGGCAGCACCAAAATACATGCCTTCATCGAGAGGAGCGGATGCACCACCACCGAAAGTGAAGACTTCCACTTCTTGATCGAGATTGATGTTTCGTAGAGGGAAGAAACCATCGTGTTTCCAGAACTGCTTGCCAGCAGCGTACTGAAAGGCACGACCGTTCCGAACTCCAATAACTCCTGTTACGTTGCACGAACTCGCCATGGGAGATCACAGAGGAGTGAAAGTGGGGAAAAGGGGGAGGAGTGGCGAAAGCAAGTTAGGAGAACGGTTGTGGAGCATGACGTCTCCTTAGTCACGCTACGTCGACACACACGTCATCTTCTGCTCGTTCGGGACGTACAGCGTCATGAATGCACGGCGATCGATCACATCTGTGCCGCGTACGATGAGCGGAGACGTTTTCGAGTGTGCGCAGGAGACCACCGAATTGTGGAAACGATGGGCTGAGCCACGGAGGTGCGAGACACGGAGAGAGAGGATGGAGGAACCAGTTTCAACGGATCCACATTGCGGACGTCTTTGAGGAGGTGCAGCACACCACCGAATCCGTCGAAAGGATGCAAGGGGGGAGCGAGAGATGCGCAGATTCACGCACGGATCCGTTCCCACGGTGACGCGGGTGGACAATCTGGAGCTTATAGTATTTTATAACCACTACTTCTGACAAAATTCTCAGGCCTCGTGGGCCAGCAGTAGTCCACTGACTCGCGTTTGCCTCCCTAGTACACCAGAGTGGCACTAACTGAGTCACTAACTCAGATGTTCCTTTGCCAAGAGTGCCAACGATCCGACCCCTACATTGTGGCCCGGGAGGCTTGCGAAATGGTGCGTTTGCATGTTCAAGTCTTGTACAGAACACGCTTATGTCAGTTGCAAAGAGGATATGCCAATGAAGTATGTTCGGATTGTGTTCGCGCAGAAAAGAACTCGCTGCGATAGGGACACATGGCCAACACCCTGTGCCGTCGACCTACGCACTACCGTTTCTTGATTCCAACAGTCGACCTTCCTTCCATTCGGATAATGTCTGTTGCATGCGGTAACGATAAATGCAACGCTTCCTTGAGGCACTTCTGCCGTCTGTGAGTTGCCTGTACACGTTGTAGTTGAATCTGATGACGCACTGAAAGGGTCGTCCTTATAAAACGCGATGGAGTTGGCTCAAGGAGAGCAGATCCTTTCGCTTCGCGCGAGTGCACTCGTCTAACCGCAACCATCCCTGCTTCGAAGCTTCAGCACGATGTCGTCACCCGCTCCCGAGCCACCCGCCAAAACACCCGCCGGACCCCCAAAGCAACTCTCGTCAATACGGAAATTGGTTCTGTTGTTGTTCTTCTGTTTCGCACAATTCTTGATCACTTTCAACAATGGAGGACTTTACCCCGCAATACCTCCTCTCGAAGCTTCTACGGGTATCACAGAGGGTCAGTCCGCGTGGATTGTCAGTGCGTTCCAACTCACGTTTGCATCGTTTCTCTTGATCGTGTGTATCTCGACTCTCTCGCTTGCGACATAATCTGACTATACAACTAAGGGCGGACGGATAAGCGATATCTGTAGCCCAAGTAAGTGAGCGCCAATGTTCTTCTCCACAGCTGACTCAGCAAATGTTAGAAAATGTCTTCATCACAGGGGTTGCTTCTATGGGCATTCTCTCTATCTGTACTGGCTTTGTGAGCAACAAAATTGCGGTCCTTATATTGAGAGCGGTCACGGGCATTGGTAAGTAAGGAAACGTGGGTTGCTCGATGTAGTAACAGTGACATGCGTTTCAGCCGCTTCAATGACAATCACATCCTCTCTCACACTCTTGGTACGTGTATTCCCGGAACCTCTTGAACAAGCTCGTGCGATTGGTGTATTTGGAGGGTGTGGCGCAGTTGGAATCAGTAGGTGTTTACGTTGTTTCTACGCCTTGCAAACAGCAATATCACGCGCGCAGTGCTCGGGCTCTTGATTGGAGCAGTTCTTGTTCAATACCTCTCGTACCACTGGATCTTCTGGTTGACTGGAATTGTCGCCATTCCGGTTGCCCTCGCTTGTATGTTTGCGATCCCCCCGGAAATCGCAAAGAGTAAAGCTGATCCACACATTGCGAAATGGAAGAGTCTTGACTTGACCGGAATTTTTATCTTGGCTGGTGTGCCTCATTTTCGCGGAATGCTGGTCACGTGCAATGCTGATATTCGCATGTCAGCGGCACTCATTCTTTTCATCTACGCGGTGACGTCTGGATCAGCGGATGGTTGGGCCACTGCAGGAGTCCTCACTCCATTGATCATCTCGATATTCCTACTCGCTGGGTTCCTCTACTGGGAGACTATAATCCCGGTTGACAGGGCAGCGATGTAGGCTATACCTTCTCTATCCGTATCCATGATTTGATCGTTCTCCTTCATAGCCCTCCTCGCACATGGTTCTACAACAATTTTGCTGTCCTCTTCAGTTCAGCATTGGGCCTACCCCTTTGGGCGAGTTCGGTCTTCCTCGTTTTCACGACTTTGTGGCAAGATGTTTTCCATTGGACAATCATTTCAACTGCAGTCCACATGTAAGCATCCTCATGAAGATACAAATAGTTATTTTGATATTCCTTTAGGCTCCCGATCGGCGTGTCTGCCTTCATAATAAGCTTTGTTACAGGGTCGCTATCCCGACTCTTTAACCCGAAATGGATCATTCTCACTGGTTATTCTCTGATCGCTATGGGTAACGTCCTGTGTGCTGTAGGCGGTAGTCGGCCAGAAGACTACTGGCGCTACATATTCCCCGCTTTTGTATTTGGTAATGCTGGCGTGATGTTGGCGTATACCTACACATGGTACTCGAGCATTCATATTCTACGTGTCACCTCTGATCATCGTAATTTCACAGCATCGCCATCCTTCAGGCTACGCCAGCGTCTATGGCAGGTACGGTAGGCGCAATCTTCAACGGAGCACTGGAATTTGGTTCGGCAGTTGGGCTTGCGGCGTTCGTGTCTATCGAAACGTCAGTGGAGGCTACACATGGTGGTTCGCAAGAGTACTTTGGGCGCGCAGCTGCGTTCTGGTTTCTCTTCGGGATCGCAGTGATCGAAATTCTCTCCGTATCATATTTTTACCAGAGGGCATCGGACCACGGACCACAACCAATATTGGACGACCACGATGTGGCGAAAGCTTTGGAGAAAACGTCCAACGAGGTCGACGAAATCAAGAACGACACAGTGACGGTGAAGGAGTCAGAGAACTTGGCAGTGTGATGTGATTGGGGTTGGTTTTATTTTCTGCTTCATGTACGAGCTGTAAATTATTACCTGTCGCGTCAAGTTGGGTAGGTACGGGTACCATAGATTGGCACGCAAAAATTATTCGGAACGTCATCCAGTAAGTAAAAAATATCTAAGTAGAGCACACAGAATCGTAATGGGTAGAGAACCTCGACAATATTTAGAGACCGACATGGATGAAAGGCAACCAATTGGTGAACGACGCTGTACCGCTCTCTCGAAGACGCTCAGTAGCGTCGTGTAGCGCCCGTGCAGCTCCACGAGAATCCGGCCTCGTGCCGTCACGGAACAGTTGCTCGTACACGTCCCTTGCTACGCGAGGCGCAAGCTTATCGCTGATCGACCACATCGTACCAACAACGCTCCCATAACCCGCAAACAACATCCCCGCTGCGATATGGATCGCCTCGTCGGAGAAATCCTCGTCCCCAGTAGCCGTCTGACATGCAGATAGAAAGGCGAGCCCACCATCGGGACGTGACAATCCGATGATGTCACGTAGCTTCAAACGGCGTCCGTCGGCGAGACAAAGTCCACTATCAAGCGGCTTCTCGGCGTCTTGGATTCCGTGGCATGCAAAATGGACCCAGTCTGCTTCCTTCATAAGGCCGAGTACTTCTTCGACCGTCCCTGTAGAGGATTCCAGGAGAGTGGCGCGTGATGGTGATTTCCTGAGTACTGTCCTGATATGATCCAACTCAGTGGCCACGCCAGGAAGTCGGAATAGACCATCAGATGGTGGCTGAGGGACAGCAAGGAGGCGGAGGTCGTCACCAAGATCCACAGAGGGACGGAGAGACTGTGGAAGAATGCTGAGAGTAGGGACGTACGACGAGACGACAAAGTCCGATACTTTGTTCCCGGGTGGCGAATGTTGAGTGTCGTAGAAACCAGCTGCGTGAATAGGGAGAAACACGAAAGGACCAGTCGGGCACCAAAAGATGCGTGATAGCTCTCCGGGAGTCTGAGATACAAAGCCAAGAGCTCAGCTATGAATTCGAATGAAAAGTCATCACATACCAAGATCGCCAAAACATCCAGGACGGGTTTGACAACACCAGTCCACAAGGTGGATAAGAGTGACTCCCAGTTGAAGCCACGACGTATTGCAGGATCCCCTTTCCTGTCGTCGTAGCGTGTGGCACGAGCATGACCAAGCAAGCTTTTCATCACGTTCTGCAGGCCCGCAGATCTCTGAAAAGTAAAATTGGGAAGAGGGACATGAATTACATGGTCGACATTGGCAAGAACAATCAATGCATCGCATCGGGTTTCTGCAGCATTGAGCATGACGACAGGTCCAGAGTGTGCTGAAGTACGGAACTGAGAAAATTGTCTGTTGAGGAGGAATTGCTCGAAACCTGGAAGGCGTCGAATCTCCTGTAGGAGCTTCTCTCGCTCGATCGCGAGGGTATGGAGCCTGTGGGCCATTTCGTGCAAAGGCTCTGCTGCACGATGCCCTACATTTTGACCCAGTCCAGAGAGTGCAGACAAGGACTGTTCGTGAGTGGTACTAGCATGCTCTAATGCGACAGACAGTTCCCGTAGCCTGCGGGCATAATCTAGATGAGCGGACGATAATTCTTCATGAGAACTGCGAAGCTGGAGCATCTCTCCCCAAATGATGGAACGTCCTTGCTCCAACCACTCCATAGCGGTTTCTGGATATCCCGAGTCCAAAGCTGCAGCCGCTGCCTCCCGAACCATATCGGCCCCCTGTCTGAGTTTGAAGTAACGGAGGTTAAGAGAGAGACCAATCCATGCAAGTTGAGGAAGGAGGGTCATGGCAACAGAATATGCGTGGAGGAGGGAACGATGGCGTATACGCCGCGCACACGATATCCAATGCTGTGCCGCAAGAAATCGGACATTGGTGGGGCCGATGGGGGAGAAAGCAGCATGGGAATAGAGAGAAATTGCGTCTCGGACGTCACGTAACTGCTGGAGGCACTCGAAGCGAGCTTTGAAGGTGTCGGCAAGGTTGATGAGGCAGCCGGGCCTGTTGGGATGACCATGGGGAGTAGCGTTAACAGCGTTTCTGAGAATCGAAATTGCATCCTCGAGATCCGTAAGCTCCGCTCGGTGCTGGAAACGAGTGAAAACGGATAGGCCAAGGTTGTTAAGACTGCCAGCTTTGTGAGGGTGGTCATCGGGAGTTAGATCAACAACATCCTTATATGACAAAATTGCACTCTCAAGATCATCCAACTCGCTAATGCGCCGGAAGCGAGTCAAGAGAGCGGTGCTGAGGCCGTTTAGATAAATAGACAGGTCAGGGTGACCATGTGGGGTAAGGTCAACAACGTCCTTGAGAATCAAAATGGCGGCCTCGAGATTACTCAGTTCTCCGCGTTCGAAACGAGTGAGTAAGGAAGTGCCAAGGCTATGGAGACAGCCTGGCTTCGCAGGATGACCATGAGGGGTAAGGTCAACGGCATCTCTGAGAGTCGAAATCGCATCCTCGACATCAGGCGCCTCCCCAAGGCACCCGAAACGAGTAATTAAGGAGATACCCAAGTTGTTCAGAAACTGTGGCTTGTCAGGGTGACCATCAGGGGTGATGTCAATGGCATCCCTGAACGATGACATCGCGGACTCGAGATCGCTCAGCTCCCCGAAACGCTGGAAACGGGTAAACCAAGCGTTACCCAGACTGATAAGATGGCGAGGCTGATTGAGGTGACCGTGAGGGGTGAGGCGAACAGCATCTCTAAGTGTCGAAATTGTGTCTTGCAGATCAGTGAGCTCCCCGAGGCGCTTGAAGCGAGCACCGAAGCAGTTTCCGAGATTATGAAGACGGCCGGGCTCATCGGGGTGACCATGAGGAGTAAGGTCAACAACACCTCTGAGAGTTGAGATTGCATCCTGGATATCACTCAGTTCACCGAGGCGCTCAAAACGGGCTTTGAGGAAAGTGCCGAGGTTGCTAAGACAGACGACCTTCTGGGGGTGACCACAAGGAGAGAGGTCAACGGCATCTTTGACAGTTGAAATTGCATCATCGAGATCTGTCAGCTCGCCAAGGCGCTCGAAGCGAGTGAAGAAGGAATTGCCAAGATTGTTAAGATGGCTGGGCTTCTCGGGGTGGACGTGAGGGGTGAATTGAACAGCACCCCTGAATGTTGAAACTGCGTCCTC
>JBBPSJ010000167.1:0-62713 GCA_038093535.1 Boletus reticulatus
CTCTTCTATCCACAGGTACCTGAGAGGCTCTCTGGGACTCGAAGGTGATGGACTAGAAACAACACTGATATTGCGTAGAACTAGCTGGGGAATTACAGGAGTGAAACGACAAGTATTTATATGGTAGGCCCCTAATCTAGATGAAGGGTATAAATGGATGCGCAGCATCTGCAGTCTAAAAGGCTATGTATGCACAGTATGCGCAGCTACATGGCGATGAGTGCACAGCACGAATCAATGAAATAGAATAAGGCTATGCCACAGCCATGAAGTCTGAATAAGGGGCTGTGGCAGAAATGGAATGAAAGTCTATATAAGGTATGGGCAGGGCGCCGTGTGAGATGGAAAGAGATAGAGATCGAGAGATGTATCTGATAGTACATGTGGAGGACGACTCCACTACGAATACAGCCGTGTACGGCAAGAGAACGAGTCTGTGGACAAGTGAACGAGAAGGAAAAGAGGAAATTGACTACCCCCTTCATAGACCGTAACAGATGAAGATGACAGAGCCCGACCTGCATGGGGTGATACCTTGGTCAATTATCATGACGGGGCCGGACCTGGGTGACCTCGCAGTGCGGTCATCCTTTCACTTTGGGCTTGGTCGATCATATTGATCACATCTAATAGGTTGGGTTGGCTTACCAACCAAATAAGACCTTACTTGTGTGATTCTCATTTGGTCGATGGCCACACCGCCCAACTAGTGTCGGTCAACAGTCGCCTGGTCAACTGTAGTGATTCGGCCGGGTATCCCCCAGCCGATCATATGAATGTTTATATTGATAACGCCTGATCGCTCCCGGGTTATGGCACAAGTCGGGCTTGTTTGACTGTCCCTCACCTCTATCATTCATGGATGTTTGTGGATGGTTCTATCTATCAGATGTTTTTTATTTTCCTCTTGTGCATGTTATGGAATTATTATTGATGGTCCCCAGAAATGGGAAATTGGGTCGGCTCGGATGAGGTTATTTATATCTTCGGCAAAATCCGCGATTGTCTGAAACAATTGTCTGAAACATCATTCCTGCCTGCCCCAGATAGTCCGGCATGTGTTGGGCTTTCCTCCACTCCCATCCCCCCAGCAGGACATGCCTCCCCCTGGATGCAACTCTCCGGTTCCATCGGGTTGGGCATTGGCCTTCGCCAATCTCATTGCTGATCACATGATCGACCTCTTTCAGCAGGAAATCTCCACCAGGCCTGAATGAAGCAAACTTCAGAGGCCATTACCCCAGATCAGCCTGGAGACGCTATGTGAAGCTAGTGTGATGGTTAGCAAAATTGCTGCGGCTTATAGAAACCAAGGTTATTGCTCATGTTCATCGGAGGTTAATCTCAACCTTCTCCACGTAGTGCAAATGGATGAACTCGACATTATTTGGCTCGCCGAAGGTGCCCATCGGCATACCTATCTCGAAGTAATTACCGACTGGTCAACACTGCCTGAGCACCCTGCTGGTTGGCGCGAGCTTAAAGATCCAGCATTGATCTTAGATCACTTGGGGAATGTTGTTCTCTGGTACCTTCCGGGAGTGGTGAGCTGGCTGAACCAAGTTCGTGTATATTGCTTGCATATGTTTGTCAGCTAAGTCCAGCGTAGATCATGATGTGGGAGAGCATGGAGATGCTGAAAGCAGCGTTGGAAAGCAGCATTCCAGAGAAATCACACAAGATGAACTGGCGCATCCATGCAGATCTTCACCGAATGGACACAGATGTGAGGGGAACGATCAACATTTCTCCCTGTTGGTTTCAGCAGGGTCATAGCGTGAGGCATCGTTGCAGACCTATCATCCTTCCTGACCAACCTATGCCACATCCATAGATAGCAAACTCAGTGCCAGAGGTCTCAGCCTTGTTGAAGGCAGGCCGTGCCGTCAATGGGGTCAGGGCATGGGTTCAAGGCTCCAAAGACCTATGGGCAATCCTCTCTGGAGCAATGGCCATTATGCATCCAGACATGTATTCCACTGGACGCAAAGCCCTGGTACAACTCAGGCAGTGGGCAGAGATGGAGGGGAACACTGATATACTTGAGAGCCTGGTGAACTGGCCTTCAGCTTTTAGCGTTGCATCAGTTATGGTGAATCGGGCAACTGTTGTGCATACAGACGATGCTGGCTGGCCCCAGTGGCTGGATCTTCTGGCAAGCTTCAGGGACCACAAAGATCTGGACCTGGTATTACTGAGCATTGGTGTCCGGCTTTGTTATAACCCTGGAACAGTTGTGGCCTTTTCGGGCCGAATGCTGACTCATGGGGTCAGCCAGGTGTTGGGAAACAGAGGGGTTATTGCATTTTATATGCGCAGCAATGTCCACGAGCATGTGGACGTTGTTTGGTGTAATTTCATGGATATCTCTAAGGTTCCTCAGGACGGCTAGATGCTGGATCCAAAGCAGTTCTCGAATAGCTACATTCCTATTTGCTACATCAAATTTGTAACCTACTCAATGTTTCGAAAATCACCCAACCCTCCCTCATCCTCCTGTTTTCGTTCAGCATTTGTGCCTGAGTACTGCCTAATTCTGCTAGTAATTCGTCCTGTTCCTTCAGCAAATGAGCTTGATGCTCCTGTTGCTGGGCGTACTGTTCATCGGACGGCCACAATCCCTGGTTCTGTCAGATCGGTGCTTTGTTCCATGAAGTGGCCAACTCACCTGGAAGAAGGCCGAGGCCGAGGCCACCAGGCCCTCTGGATTGCAGCCCGTCGGCCGAACTGAACAATAGTCGACCATGGCTGTTTGCCACCAAGGATCCTGCAGGCCATATGGCTGTATCGGAGGGGTCAGGATCCAATTTGGGGCCAATGTTCTGACGGTCTCCACAGCATTCCAGTCGGCATCAGTGATCTGTTGAAGTGATTCCCGAAGTCGTCGAGCATCCTGGATATGCTTGCAGATTTGTAACACACAAGGGGGGACATGAGGCTTGATGGGTGACTCTGATGTATGTAATACTCAAAGATAAACATAGGAATTCTCGAAAGCAAGTTGCCCTCGGTACATAGGAATTTCATAAAGTGGCAAATGTCCCTTACCATGTCAAAGGACAGATTCGCCATCCAGAACTCGGGCCAGAACTCTAGAGGCCTGTTACGGAGACATTGGGCTGCAGCCTCCAATCATACAGCAGCATAGCACAGCACCATGTGCATACATCAGCAAACCTACATTTTTTCTGGGTCATTTAAATCAATGACAAGACTGACAGGCCTGAATGGCCTAATCAATGATAGATTGACCTGACTGACTGAACTGATTTACTGACAAGCTGATAAGCTAATTTATTGAATGGACTGGTTGACTATCTATCTATCTAGCTGACAAATTGACAAACCTGACACACCTGACCAACTGACCAACTGACCAACTGACCAACTGATGTGACTGACAGAGATGACTGACTGATCAGCTGATGGACTGATGGGCTGACTTGGCTGATTGACTGACAACCTGACTAACTGATAAACTGACATGACTGGTTGACTGGTTGACTGACTGACTGATGGGATGACAAGCCTGACAAGCCTGACCAGATGATTAATTGATTGACTGGCTGGACTGATGGGACTAATATCACTGGTTAACTGACAAGCTGATATGCTGATAGCTCTGAGAATGCTGATAGTGATGAATTACTTATGAATGATAGCAATGATAACATGCTGTCAGTCAAGTCAGACAGCTCAGCAAGGTCATCAATTTTGATAACTCAGAAAAAATGTAGGTTTGCTGATGTATCTGACTGGGTCATTTCGGGGGTGGGGACCTCAGAAGCCTGCATGATGTGGAAAGAGGAAAGGAAGTAATAAAATGAAAGGGGGAGATGGGCAGAGGTGCACACCAGTTTCCCACAGCTCGGCAGCTCAAATAAGGCAAACGAGGCAATGAAACAAAAGTTAGAGATTGGCAGTGGTCCACCTTAGTTTTCCACTCCTTGGTGCCACGGTCGATGGCATCCAGTCGCCAATACAAAAATGCTGAGCTATGAAATTGGATCACGCCCACACATGGACAGCAAGTTCACAGAGTGGTAAAACAGCCTTATAGCTCCCATCATACAGTCTACTAGTAGGGACTGCCATCTATATCCAATCCTTCCTGCAATCGGAGGCCCTCAAAGGCCACTTGGCAGTGGTTCCGAAGCCGAGCATAATTCGCTCTCTGTCTCGCTGCATAGCATGCTGGCCCATGTAGACCTTTGTTCTGACTGTCAATGCACAAATTATCCCAGTCCTCTGCTTTTCTCTGGAAGAAGCTCATCGTCCATTGAAACTTGGCCCTGAGAATTTCTTCTTCCTCAGCCCATCTATCCTTTGTAGCCTTTGCCCGCAGCCAGTGAACCTGATAGACTAACAGTATCCATCAGCATTAGCATCAGAGAAAGGGCAAATCAGTCACGTACATTCCAACATCCAGTCACTTCCATCAGTGTCCTTTGGTATGTCCATCGACCAAAACCAGGCCAATGTATCATGGCGATGGCCCCTTTCATTCAGGAAGGCTGCTGCTGCACTTATCCTGAGATCCTCATTCCTCAATGGTTGATATTTACACAGCATTGCCTCATTGGCCCCCAAGTTTTGCATTGCCTTCCTGCATTGCCGGTAGATAGTTGCAGTCTTGTTTAGTATGCCATCAGCTTCGTGTATTTTGGTCCAGGCCCGAGTTGTCTTTTTGTAACTTGATGCGTGCTGAACCTCGGTCCGAAATAAAATGGCCTTGCTTGCCAGTGCCAGCCTCGTCTCATGGAGGGCATCATTTGTTGCAATAGCGGGAATCTGGCATTGCCACACAGGATCCCTAGGAACTGGTCTAGAGTACTTACCTTTGGGGCAGGAGAGATTCTCAGAGATGATAGTGGTAGCAGATCAAGAGAGATGTTTATTATTCAGACTCAGCAGAGTCTTATATACACGTTGTAATGCTTACTTAATATAGGGTCATGTGACTGTTGGTATGTGTCCTTTCAATACTCCCCCTTGTCTAGTATACGGTAGATACATAGATATAAAAGTGAGGAATATAAAGTAAATAGAAACGTCCACACAGTCTAAGACAGCAAGTTGAATTCCAAACCAAGCTGGGAGTGGAACTCCTTGAACTTGACATGTCCAAGGTTCTTTGTGAACATATCCGCGGGATTGTCAGTGCCTGGGTTAAAGAGTAACTCTACCTGCTTCCATAGCATCACAGCATCGTGTATGAAGTGGTAATGGATCTGGATATGTTTGGAGCGTTTTTCGGTGACTGGGTTCTGTGCAATGAAGAGTGATCCTTGATTGTCACCACAAACGGGGATGGGACCAAGGTGATAGCCGAGTTCTTCCATCATTTGGTGAATCCAAATAGCCTGGCGCATACAGTCGCTCAAGGCCATGTACTCAGCTTCCGTGGAAGACAGAGCAGTGGTCTTTTGTAAGTGTGAGTTCCACAAGAACACTCCATCCGCGAATTTCAGGTAGAAACCTGTTTGCAAGTGAGACGTGACTTTGTCTTGTTCCCAATCAGAGTCGGTGCAGGCAATAATGCCTTTACTTGTTCCACCATGATATATGAGAGAGTAGTCTCGGGTGCCTAGAAGGTACCGGCAGATGTATAGAGCTTTGTTGAGATGCTCTTCTGATGGGTTGGCTGACATGTGGGCGAGTTGGGTAGCCACATATGAAATGTCAGGTCTTGTGCCGATCATTAGATACAGCAATGATCCGATGACCTGTTGGAATCGTGTCTGAAGTTCCGGTTGGATAGGTAGGTCATTCTTCTCTGGGTAGTAGCCCTGAGGAAGAGGGGTGTTGGCGATTTTTGTGTTAGTCATACCGCATCGCTCAATGACTTTGTTGAGGTATTTTCGTTGGTCGATCTTAATGGTTTGACCATCTTGACATATGTTCATTCTTAGGAATTCACATGTTTCTCCTAAGTCGCGACATTCCCATCTCTTCATGAAGGCAGCTTTAACCTTGTCTACAAAGGTTTTATTGGGGCTGCAGAAGATGGCATCGTCTACGTAGATGATCGCTAGGACGAGCTCTTTGCCCTTGCGATAAACGAATAGGCCAGCACCTGTTTTAAAACATGTGAAGCTGAGTTCTTTCATGGATTTGTCGAGCTCGCACCACCAAGCTAATCCTGCTTGTTTTAGGCCATATAGGGCACGTAGTAGTCTCAAGACTATTCCCTTGAGGTGTGGAGGCATGAAGCCTTCTGGGAAGTCCATGTATAATTCTTCATCCAGTTTGCCATATAGATAGGCAGATCGGACGTCGAGACCAGTAATATACCAGTTCTCTATTGCTGAGAGGGCGAGCATGCACCGCACTGTCTCAAAGCGTACGACAGGGGAGAATATTTGATCAAAATCAATCCCTTCTACTTGGGAGAAGCCTTTGGCTACAAGCCGCGCTTTCTTTCTGCCATCTGTTTTTACATCGAAGACCCATCAATTCTTTATAATCTTTCTTTCTTTGGGTCGATCCACAATTTCATAGACCTTGCAATCCTTGAGTATTTGTAACTCATCGTAGCAGGCTTTTCACCAAAGGGTCTGCTCATCGGGTGGCAGTTTTTGTATGTCACAGTATGTCCATTCTCAATAATTAACATTGGACTGTTCTGTTTCCAGTGGGAAGGCACGGCTGCAGAGGTATGAAACCAATGTGTCTTCCCCTTCCCTGGTGATGCGCTCAACGTCATCTTCCAATGGAGTCGGGGATGGAGGCATTCCTCCAGGGACAATAGGTGAATCCGAGGGTCCAGCTGGTGCTTCTCCTACAAGTCTGCACCAATCAGAGGCATGCTCAATGTCATGGAGCTGTTGAACAGGGTCATGATGTTCCCCACATCAGCAAACCTACATTTTTTCTGGGTGAGTTAGATAAATGACAAGACTGACTGGCCTGAATAGACTAATCAATGATAGATTGACTGAACTGACTGAACTGATTTACTAACAAGCTGATAGACTAATGTATTGAATGAACTGGTTGACTGACCAACTACCTAGCTGACAAATTGACAAACCTGACAGGCCTGACAGACTGATCAACTGACCAACTGATGTGACTGACAGAGATGACTGACTGATCAGCTGATGGACTGATGGGCTGACTTGGCTGATTGACTGACAATCTGACTGACTGATAGAGTGATATGACTGACTGACTGGTGGACTGACTGACTGATGGGATGACAAGACTGACAAGACTGACAAGATGATCAATTGACTGACTGACTGGACTGATAGGACTGATATCACTGGTTAACTGACAAGCTGATATGCTGATAGCTCTAAGAATGCTGATAGTGATGAATTACTCATGAATGATAGCACTGATAGCATGCTGTCAGTCATGTCAGCCAACTCAGACAGGTCATTTATTTTGATAACTCAGAAAAAATGTAGGTTTGCTGATGCATAAACATTTCCGGGCTTTAAAGGAGCACGATGGTTGTGTTGGGGTCGTTGAGGACGAGTGGGAGGTGGAGGTGGCTGTCGACGAGGTGGGGTAACAGGAGGTGCTGGTGGTGGTGTAGGTACCCATGCTGGAGGTGTGACAGGTCATGGGACTGGGTGACGAGGGTGGACAGCATGAGGAGCAGGTTCCACATCTGACTCGAGGTCCAGAAGAGGTAAATCAGAGTCTGAAGACTCGTCATCATGTGGGTGAGGTTTAGGTGGGTGGTTGACCGGCCGATGTGGCTGAGCCTTAGAACATCAAGGGAATAGATTCTCATCGAAGATGGCGTGGGCCGACGTATGGAGCACGTTGTTAGGGTGCATGAATAGATAATTTGAATCACTGCCAACAGCTACACCAAGGTAGATCATCAATTGCAATTTTAGCTGTAGTTTGCTGCCACGGGTTTCGACCGGAATGTGGACATAAGCTCCACAGCCAAAAATGCGAAGATGTGAAAAAGTGGGCTTTTGGTCCGTGAGCATCTCGGATGGCGTTTTCCAGTTGAGCCGAGCGGATGGGGTGCGATTGTACATGTGAAGTGTGTGCATCACGGCAAACTCCCAATAGGAATCGGGTAGGCAAGCCTGTAGTCGCATAGGTTGTGCCTTGTCCATAATGGTACGGATGAGGTGTTCCGCATGTCCATTTTGCTGATGGGCGTAAGGGGTGGATTGTTGTATGTGTATGCCATTGTTGCGCATATACTCAGTGAAGGCTTTGGAGGTGTATTCTCCCCCTGCATCAGAGCACCAGTGTTTGATTACAGCGTTGAACTGAGTGCAGACGTAGGCGTGGAATTGCTTGGTTGCACGAAGTGTTTGATCCTTTGTTTTGATCAGGATCACCCAAGCCATGGACGTGTAGTCATCATAAAAGACGACGGCGTACTTGTACTTATGGTACGATCCAATTTCAAACGATTTTAAATCAGAATGAATTAGCTCAAAGGGAGCGCTGGTGTGCGTCTCGCTATGAGGAAAGGTATGGTTGGGCTGTTTGCCCATCTCACATCCAGGACAGATAGGAGGGTTGGACGGAATATCAACATCCAGAAAATCTTTAACGTGCTTCTTAGCAGCACAGAGTACGTCACGAGAGGGGTGACCAAGTCGCCAATGAAGTAACTCATAATCGACAGAGGTAAGGGATGCAAGATCCGCTTGTGATTTGACGACGGGTGCCCTAATCCAATAGAGTGTGTCTCAATGTGAATGGAAACTCAGGATGATGGTTTGGGAGCATTTGTCATACATGTCGATATGGTTGTCATGGGTTTTAACTGTCATACATTTGTCATTGAGGAGGTGCCCATAGAAATGAGCTTTACAGTGCACGAAGGCATGTAAATAACTGGCGATAACCACACGAGTTTACCCTGGAAGCGTACAATGGCGGTTCCTTGTCCAACAATGTTGGTGCGGCCGTTTGCCATTTGTGAGTATCAGGGAGTAGGGAATTTCTGGAATTCGACTAAGTCGTCCAGATCATGTGTGTAATGTGCCAAAGCACCTGAGTCGAGCAGCCACATATTGGGCACACGAGAGTCATGGTCTTCCTTTTGTTTTCCTTTACCATTTCTGGTCTGGTTCTCACAGTTGTCACACATAGTGAGAGGGAACATAATAGTAGGTATGTCCATTGCATCTACTACAGGTATACAGACATCATGATTACGTATTATCTGAGGTGAAATAATCCGCACGTCAGTTCCTGCAAGTGCAGGACAAAGGAAATTGGGGACTGACCATTCCAAGGCATCATCGAAGAACTGTTCCACGTATTCATTGACCTCCATCTCCTCACCCAGGCTGATGACATCGTCCTTGTCATCGGAGTCAAGCTCGACGATGCAGGGAGTCTCCATGCGCTTGATAAGAGAGGGCGTGGAGGGGCCGGCGTGGTGGCGAGGGAGAGGGTTCATGCCGAAAGGGCCGTCCTCTGTGAAGGCGGAGTGGTGGCGATGATGGCAGTGGGAGGTGACAGGTTCGAGGGTGTGAATGACCTCGGGAGAAGGGGTAGCACCAATGCGGTGAACGAGGGAGATGGCCTCTTGGGCCTGAGAGAAAGCGGGGGGCTGTAATGGGCGGTGCCAATGGTGTGTGCGAGGGCATGAGGGTTGGCAATGGGCTTGTCAAAGTCAGTGGAGGTGGAATCCATGATGGCGGGCTCCATGACAAAGTTCGCGAATGCGAACAAGGCGGAGGACGCTTCAGCGGCAGCGGCTGCACAATCCTTGCACTTCTTCTCTCCTTCTTCAGAGCATTTGCCCTGACAACACTTCTTCCCCTTTCCTTCCTCTTTCTTCTCCTCCTTCTTCTCCGTGGTGTCCCCCTTCTGCTGCTGCTGCTGCTTGAAGGAGGGGTCGCCTTGTTGGCGGTGCACGTTGGAGACCTTGTTTGCCTGTTGACAAGGTGGAGGGCGGCATGTGAGGTAGTGCTGCCAGGCAGCGGTGATGACATTTTCCAAGTTGGCCATTGAGTGGACCTTATTCTTGGTGGGGTCGCTGTCAATGGTGCCATTGAGGTTCTGGTGGAGGGATTCCGCATACTTGGGAATCTTGGCGACGGTGATGAGGGCCTTGAGGTTGTCTGGGACCTTGTGTTGGAGGTCCTTGAGACAGGCAAAGGTGGCATTCAACTTGGAGAAAGCGGGGCTAGGGTGCTGGTTGTCGGGAATGGTGATGGCAAGCATGATCTTCTACTCTGTGTAAGTGGAGGCAAGGGAGGCAGTGTCGTACACCTTTTTAAGGGCATCCCAAAGTTCTTTGCCTGTGCCGTGGGCGACGAAGCAAGTGGAGATGGAGGGTTTGAAGTGGAGGGTGATAGACCCGAGGGCCTTGTTGTCGTTCTCGTCCCATTTCTCCTGGGCTTCAGCTTCAGAGTCGGCGGGGCGAGACTTATGGTACATCTTGTTCCAGACATCAATGGCGTGAAGGTAGGCTTCCATGTCCTGGCTCCAACACTTGTGGTTGGTGCCGTTGAGCTTGGGAAGAGTGGCGAGGGTGGAGCTCATGGTTGATAGTAGGTTCTGTAAAGATGACATGTCAGCTTGGTACCAGTGAAGGGAGTGAGTAAAGTGTTTGCATCACTGAACAATGTCAGAGCTTCTAGAATGTAGGGTCATAGCGACCCCCTACATCCAGAGTCCGATGGCAGTTACATCGAGCGTTTCCGCGTCGAGATGTGTCCGGTGTTTCCACTCGGGACAGCCAATGTCCAAGGTGTTTCACCTAGAGCAACAATGGTGTTTCCGCACAGTCGGAGCTCAGGGCTCATAACCTGTTGCAATAGCGGGAATCCGGTGTTGCCGCACAGGATCCCTAGAAACTGGTCTAGGGTACTTACCTTTGGGGCAGGAGAGATTCTCAGAGATGATAGTGGTAGCAGATCAAGAGAGATGTTTATTATTCAGACTCAGCAGAGTCTTATATACGCTTTGTAATGCTTACTTAATATAGAGTCATGTGACTGTTGGTACATGTCCTTTCAATATCATTTGCCTGGCCTGCTCACAGTCAGAGCTCCAGCTCACAGAGCTTCTCCAGACCAAGTGTCCGACATTTTGCCGAGCCAAGGGAAGAGGGTAATGGTAATCGGGTTTGATCTGGTTGTAGGCTGCCTATCTCTTCCAAAATGTCCTCAACATTGGAGTCTCCATCTGTGCGAGATTCATTGGATGATGATCCATCTGCATCATCTTGCCTGAGGTGGGCCAATGCTTCCAACACAAAAGCCGATATATCTGAACTTAGCCGATCCACTCTATGGGCCATTGCTAACCTTTTCAGTTCTGTTGGGTGTAAGCCCATTTTCCGCATGTTCTGCTTTAATGCCACCTGTGCTCTTGTATTTTGAGCCCCCTTGATAGCCATGTGGCTTGCCGGCCCTGGAACCGATCGGCTGTGGGTAAGGCCTCAAGGACCTCCAGCTCCACCTCTTGGATAGTGGGTGCTATATGAAACTGAATATCCCTTCTGAAACATTGAAGCTTTTGACATACCCTTTTCTAACCTGACCTCAAAGATATTCATTGCCGATGGATCAGCGATCCTCGCTTTCTGTGCATTAAGCTCCTCCAGCTCCCATATCAATCACCATCAGCCGGTACAGTCGCGTCCAGGTTGGTAAACACTCCGTGCGCAGTGGCGGCAGATTCCCTGGCTTTTCGCAACTTCCTGGTCAAGCTCAATGTCATCCGAATCATCTTTATAAAATTTGAATCGTTCATCTGGAAGTCCAGCAATTCTTGTCGATGTGGAGTCGACATGCCCCTCACCGATGGTGACACAATGTTCAGAACCGACCAGAGGGTTTCCATCACCTCTCCATCCACCCACCCAGCTCCAGGAATGAACAATGGGGTATGCTGCCCGAAGCATTCGGCCCGATGGCCATGCACATGCCATATTCCAATCGCAGGAATTATTGGAATGTTTGCTGGTATGTTGATAAATTTGTTATTTTGCACGTGAGACCAGAGCTTCTTCATATAGACACAATTGACATCATAGAAGCTAATGATGCGAGGTATCTTGTTCATATTGTATTTGATGGCGTTGGTGAATGAGTAGTCCATGTTAACCTGACTGGTCATTGTTAATACCAGCCATGGTCTAATGAGATCTTAATACCATTCTCTCTTCTGAAAGTCAACGACTGAATGAGGCACAAAACAGCTGTGACGGGCACATGCAGTACTGCCGATGCTGGTGGACTCCAGCTTTGCTTGGTTTGTGTTTGCTTGGTTCACTGCATGATGATTATTGCACATCGATCTCTGTGACATATATGAGCCGTGGGGTCCAGATGTTCATCATTAAATGCATGCCTCCAGTGAATGGTGGATTCCCTTCAGATAAGCGTGGTATTCAGGCCGATTCACCATATAGCCAAGCCCATCCATTAGCCAGGTCTGGTCATCTGGTCGTTTGTCATGCATGTGTTCAGCCTTGAAGTTTCCATCCATGACAAATGTCCGAGTGTATTTCCAGCTGAAAGTCTCCACCATGAATACCAATCGCTTGTTGCAGCCACCGAATGCATTTACCTCAACCGCTCCTCCTCAGAGGGATCACAATTGATTCCTGGCTGAGGACATGCAGGGCAAAAGAGGGCCAATTCCCCTTTCTGCAGTGCACAAGACCGATGCCCGAACCCATTCCACTTCAGCAGCTTGAGAAGTTGCCACTTCCTTGCCAGCCATAGCAAATCTCGGTACCGATCCTTGAACAAGTCAGGGGTTACAAATGTAGATTTTCAGCATTGCTTACAGGCACCAAATGGGGAAATACGTTGGATGTCACTCTTCAGAGCTTGCTGAAATAGTTGGACCCCGAAGTGCCACATTCCAAGTTGTCCTGAATGAAATCATCCAGGACATGAAAGGTGAAAGCAGTCCTCGGACTTTGCAGAGTGGCCAGGAACATCCTACCCTGAAGAAGCTGTAAATGGGCCGGTGGTGATCCGGGGCAATGGCAATAGTGGACAGTGAAGAAATGTATGCCAGAGATGTCCACAATCGTCAGATAGTCAGAGTGCTGAGGGGGACGTAGATGCGGGGGGATGCACCCCTCATCCTCATCAACCCATTCATCATCATTCATCGGCCAAGGGGCATCGGGGCTGGGAATGTTTGATTGTAATCTGGCCGGGCAAATGTTGCTGTTATGGCCAAGATGCAACTCCAATCCAGCCTTGCAAATGCCTCAGACATGAGCACCCAAGAGAGGGAAAGCACTGACCAGGTTCAAGGATGAGTCCTCAAAAAAAGAGCCGGTCCATTGTTGAATCCTATGGAATGGTGCTCTTTTGTGTTGTTCCCGGACGCAAGGGGTGCAAAACAAGGGTTGTCCAAAGCAGTCCGAACATCGGTAAATGCCATCCCTATTGCACAAGGTGCATCTTCGTGGTATAGAAGGGGCTTCCAGGTCCAGTAATATTCTAAGAAATTCATCCTTCTGTTGTAACCATTCTCGCACATAATCATTTCTGTTCTAATCCAAAACCACTAAGCAAGCTTATATGTATAAAGATCATGGAGTATACCTTTTTTAAGGAGAAATGTGGAGGCCTGATATCCTCATCATCACTGAGAAAATTGACATCATGCCAACCCAAGGGCATTGCATTTGAAATCCCCTGACATAAGGATCCACCCAGTTTGATTGGGGAGGATGGTTTCAAGGGACTGGAAACCTGAGGAGGCGATGGATGGAGTGATTCACTAAGTGCCCTGGATGATTTCTGAGATCCCAGTCTGACTAGTTTGGTTCTTGGCCCTCTGACAGTCTGTTTGGTAACAGAAGTGACATGGGTGACCTTGGCTGGATTGATTCTTCTCTTGCTTCTGTGTTTGGACATATTCTATGGTCAAAAGGATGCTATTCCACCTTGACTGATCCATTAATAGTCCTTGAATCCAGGGCTTGTATGAAATGCCCGATCAGGACAGCTCCTGCCAAAAGGCCGATATCTTACATGATGACATATGGGACTAACTATATGGAGTTGCTAGCCAGGCCTAGAACATTCTTCGGAGCTCGGATAAATGTGATGTAAGTTGGCAAGGTTATTTTGGACATCGGCTCGTGTATCCATCCCTGGTCTACCATTACCTCGGGTCAGCAAGGATGTACGTATGCACCGCACAATATATACAAATCTGAAGGGGGGAACTTGGTGAAAAAAACTGTGTGTGTCCTCTACACTGTACCCAAAGGCCTTTCAAACTATGTCTGACAGCGATGCAATCTACTATTCTGAAACACAGGAGACGGAATACCGAGGCTGCGATGTCAGTGAGTTAGCTCTAGAGCGAGAAAGCCCCAATTTGGAGATTCCTGACCATCGATCAGCTGGTGATGCTGAAGCTGAAGACCAGCCAACGGAATATGGGGGCTCTCAAAGTGTGGAAGGAGCTGCAGAATCTGCTGGTTCACCAGATATTCCTGATGATGGATCAGTTGACTATGCCGATACCGAGTACCAGAAGACGGAGGATGGATGCTCTGACGATGAGGTTGGAAATCTAGAGAGAGATGGCTGAATTGGCCGACTACACAGAGACCGAGTACCAGCAAACAGAGCCTGGAGATTTAGAGGTAGAGACTGGGGGTTCAATTTCCAATGGTGCGTGGAACCACCATTCTGAAACTGAGCAGCTGATCAACGGGGGTTCAGAATTGGGGGGAGGGGAGCTTCCAGAGGCCAAGACAGCAGGCATGTTGCCTATGACCGATGGTGGTCCAGCTGTTTCCCCAATGGCCGATGCGCCAGATAACGAAGACAGTAACCCGAGGTTGCCAGAAGAGGTTCTGACAATCCTCCATGACCATTGGCCAGGTTGGAAACAGGCTGAAAAGGACGTATGGAGGAAGTGCTGGGGATCAATAGTCAAGGTGCTCAAAGCTCTACCAGTACACAAGGAGATGGACAAGGCCAATTGGCAATGGAGATTGAAGGTATGTGCTGATGCATTGGTTGGTAAGACATACAACTCACGTGGATAGACATGCCTGGCCTGGATGCATAGCAAGGGTAGGGTCAAACGTGGTGAGGGCCTTCGCCTGGGCCAGAAGTGGACAGTCCGGACAGTTATACGAGAGATCCATAGGAAAGAGCTGACCGATCTCATCACTGAGAGGAACCATGGCCAACTGGGGTCGGGGGAAATGTTAGGGAATTATCAGCACAATTTGACCGAGTTTGTGGATTGGCTGTCAGAGGCGGAGTTGGAAAAGGCAAAGCAGATGGCCGAAGAGTGGAATGGCCATGTCGCCCCTCAAGATGTTCAAGCTCGGTGAGTGTCACATTATCAATGCATGGAGCCATGAGTGAATGTGAGGCTTAGCTTCGCTTCCAAAAAGGGCGAGGGTGTGCTGAGACACATTGCCCAGGCAATGTGGAAAAAGGGAGGGATCCGGATGCTTATCTACTCTGGGTGGAAAGATGAAAAATCTCCAATGTGTGGGTGCTTAATCAATCCCATCTCAATTAGTGAACATTAACGCCTTGCAGTCTTGACTTTAATGACGAGATTGCCGATGGGCCGACATTCAAGGGTGCCGATCAGGGCCAAGTGGTGTGGGACCGATATCTATGCAATTGTTTTGACCCACCAAAGGCCAAACAAGGGGAACAGCCAGCGGAGAATGCAGGAGGCCCGAAGGTAGGAGATCAGGAGGTACAGAGCCAGGCAACAGGGAGCAAGGAGGAAGATAGCAATGGTTTGGGAAATAAGGGCAAGGCAACCAAAAAGAAGCCACATGCCGACCTGGTGCAAATTGTTACCTTCTTGGATGGGGATGTTATCATTCCCGAGATTGCCAACGCAACCAGAGCAGAGCTGCAGGTAATGGTGCGTGGGTTCCTGATGGCCCACTACCGTGAGTACTCTTTGGATCTCCCCTCTCTATGTGTCTCAGTCCAGGTTGTAGGAGATGCATGTGGAAATCCAAAAGCATTAGCGCCTTTCAGAAAGCTTCAGGTCCACAAATCTCGGCTCTTTGCACCGGCCCACACACCAAAAGGATTCATCTTCCCTGATGACCCCAGTCATATGAAAGGAGTGGATGCCTTTAAGTTCCTGGATTTCATTTGGAACCGGCAGCAGACTGATCCCGACAACGTATTCAAATTCAAGAAGTGGATTGACAGATCTGGAAATTTTAGGAAGCCACACGAGGATCCTACACCCTTGGTTGCAATGCCCGGGCTGAGCTGATCCTCCCACCTGCCCACACCAAGTCCCGGCCCAGAGGGGGATCCCAGTGAGTCAGGCATTGATCAGCCGATTGCATCCGATGCTCCATTAACTCATGGGTCAGACCGGGGACAAGCCGGCTAAAGTCAAAATGATGGGAAGGATGGGAATCAAGGGATGACCTCGGGTGTGTCGAATAACAAAGGAAAGCAGAAGGAGGTTCAGCCAAATGTTGCACTAACTGACAGGGGAGGAGGAGGGCGGAGCGATGAGGAACCACAGGAGCCTGGGCGTCATAATGACAAAGAGGGAGTGACGACTTCGAATGGGCCGAAGAACAAGGGAAAACAAAGGGAGGTAAGGCCTGTTGAGTCTACCAACAGGGGAGGACAAGGGCAGCTCAGCGAGGGGGGGCAAGGTCACAGGGTCAACACAAGGCAAAGGGAAAGCAGACCTCTGGTATGTCTAAGAACAAAGGGAAAGAGAAGGAGCTGCAACCAGAGGCCGAGCCGCATGACCAAGGAACCCAAGGACAACACAGAAGTGTCGAGCCAAGTGCCAAGCATGAAGGTCGGAAGGGGTCACTGCATTGGGTGAATAATGTTTCTGCAAATGCGCCCTACTCTGGACAGCATTTCTGGAGGGAAGCTACACCAGCGCAGAACATTAAGCGTAGTGCAGACCACCAGGGTAAGCCTTTTCCACTGTGTTATTCTCAGTTCTAATTATATTGAATGTTGCTAGGGATCATTGTCAGAGATGTTTGCCAAAGCTGCTTGATTGAACTGGAAGAGGTCCCGGTCGTTTACAAGAAAATGACAGAGCAGCCGACCATGCATCGTCCACCTGTGTATCAGAATACCAACCATAGCCTCGGCAATACTGTGGCACCAATCCTCAAATCAGTGTTGAAACAGCCAACGGACCATTATGCACAATTACCCACAGACTGCAGTCTTCCCATTGCGAAGTCGAGTGTTAAGAATCTGGGTGCAGTTCCCTCTGTGACACAATCGGCCAATGCTCCCTCTTCGGCATCTGGTAGATCTCATGCTCCTTTATCTGGTGTCACCAAGTTGGCTCATTTAAACACAACATTGGCAGAGTGAGGGAAACCATTGGCCAATGAGCCTTTGCATACCCTCCCTAAGATCCCCCATGGGGCAATCGTATCAGCAGGGAAAGGAGCAAGTCATCTTGCAGTTAAGCAGACACCCCCAAGCTTGCCAATCGTCAGGCCAGGGAAGGGGCCATCTGGAAATAATACACCAACCAATTCCCGGAAATCAGTTCGATCACTTGAGCGAAAATCAACTATCCTACAGTTGGCACATTCAACGACATTGGCTGACCTTCCGGCCACCAAACGTCGGTCGCATGTGCTGACTGATCCTGTAATTGGTGCGCTGAGGTCACAGGTGGATCACATGGCACAGATGGGTTCCAACGCGGGCAATGAAGGTATTGCGGTGCAGCAGCATATGCCATGCAGACTGAAGGATTTGGCACCGGGCCGAGCCGCATTGGCCAAGGATCATTCACCTGGCCCAGATTGTACAATGCCAAGATGTTCGGCCTGTGCACGCCGCACACCTGCTCAGTCAGATGCGGATTATGATGGTCCCACTCAGCCAATGGTTAGGAAACATCGAGCAGCTGATGGAGTCCAGTCACCAAGCAAAAGGAAAAGGGCATAATGTGTCATATATACATTGCAAAGCTTAGATATGTACAAATGAACAATATAAAGCTATGAATACAATGTCGAACACCAGCGAGGGGTGAGAGGGAACAGTAATGCTGTATCTACAACTTGATCAGCATCTCTGTATCCATCCCTCCAGCATTGCTATTGTCTGCCTGCGCTGATGTTCCTTCTGACAGTGGTTCCTCAAGCTCCAAGGATCCAGCGAAGAGAGAGTCGGTTGATCCAGACATCAGCATAGACCCATCTGTAGGGTCTGAAATGCTGCATTGTGGGATTGTGAGTGGGGAAACAGCATGTGCCGGGCTGTGGGAGTTCATGGCGGTGGTGACAGCCGATGCCACAGAAGGTGAAGGGCTGGTCTGGTGGTCTGGTGGCATGATGGGAATTGTGCCTCTAAATTGAGGCACGGTGGGAAGGAAAGGGCTGGGAAAAGGAGTGGCATTGATGGGCGACCGATCGGCCGCTGATCCAAATGCAGACCGGAGCACATCAATGGCTCATGGTGTTGGCAATGAGGGGCCAATGGCAGGGGATGCTGATCTGGGTGGTGTCCGTGGCTGCAAGGTTGAGTTTGAACTCACAGCTCCACTCACCTGTGGCCAAAGCCAATCCAATACACAGCCGAACGTGATTAGCCCTTGCTCCAAAGCAGTCAATTGGTCCTGCATGGCCTTGATGACCTGCTCTTGCTCGATGTGCTGTCCACATAGCTGCTGTAACTCATCCTGCAGCACATTCAACTTGGCCCTTGAGACGAGGTCAGAGGGGGCAGCCAGCTCTCCCATTGACTTTGAAGTCGAGGGCTCGCTTGGTGTTGATGCAGTTGTAGCGGTCAGCACGACCATCATGTCGAAAACTAGATGTCATGAATAATTATTCAAATTATATAAAAGCCTGATATTTACCTTGTTTCCGTGTGCCGACCTGCTGCACACATTTAATCACAGTCTTCGGCGGCGGCACACTCTTGGGCCTGAAGGTCGATTGCCAACTACGCCTGCGCTTTAGGAGAGGGGATGTCGGCCTTGTTCTCCCTGAGCCAGAGGGTAATGCCAGCGATGGCAATGGTGATTTATGATGAGGGGCAGCTTTTGATGGAGCTCCATGTTTGTGCTTTGGTGGGGGAGATGTTTGATGCCCTGATCCAGAGGGCGACTGTGAGGACAGTGATAGTGATGGTACACGATTTGGATGTTTTGACGGCACGGCGCTAGATGATGTTGAAGAGCTGTTTCTTGGTTTGGGCGATTGAGCTGGAGACTGGGATGGGGAGCGAGCACACTTTTTGACCAGGCTACACTTCACCTTGCTGGTGTAGCAATCCGCACAAGTGCAGCCTTCAATGGGGACATAAGTCTTCTTCAATCAGATGCATTGTTCACATGTCTCCATGGTGGCAGTGGGTGCTGCATCCGCAAACCTACATTTTTTCTGAGTTATCAAAATAAATGACCTGTCTGAGTTGGCTGACATGACTGACAGCATGCTATCAGTGCTATCATTCAGAAGTAATTCACACTATCAGCATTCTCAGAGCTATCAGCATATCAGCTTGTTAGTTAACCAGTGATATCAGTCCAATTAGTCCAGTCAGTTAGTCAATTGATCATCTTGTCAGTCTTGTCAGTCTTGTCAGTCTATCAGTCAGTCAGGTTGTCAGTCAATCAGCCAAGTCAGCCCATCAGTCCATCAGCTGATTAGTCAGTCATCTCTGTCAGTCACATCAGTTGGTCAGTTGGTCAGTCTGTCAGGCCTGTCAGGTTTGTCAATTTGTCAGCTAGGTAGTTGGTCAGTCAACCAGTTCATTCAATATATTAGCCTATCAGCTTGTTAGTAAATCAGTTCAGTTAGTTCAGTCAATCTATCATTGATTAGTCTATTCAGGCCTGTCAGTCTTGTCATTTATCTAACTCACCCAGAAAAAATGTACATAGGTTTGCTGATGTGTGCTGTCAGCCAATTTGGATTGCACCATGGCCGTGGATCATGCGTGACTCCTGCCATGTTCATGCCGTTTGTGTGAGGTGGTTCGTTGATGGGAGCGTCCTCGAGATTCTTTGGCTTCATCCGGCTGGACATCTTGACCATGCATAGGGGCAACACCTTTGCTCTTGGCCCTGTGGCTGTCATGGACATCTTCGTTCTTTTCCTTCTCCTTACCCTTCTTCTCAATACTCTCTTTCGCTGGGCCACTTTCAACTCACGGCAAAACTGGCTGGGCTCACCACCTAGTCTGACGCAAGTTTGGACCTTCATGGTCAGCCCTTTCGCTGACCTCTTGCTTGGCCTTGCCTTTGCCTTTCTCAGCTGTGGCATTAGTGACGTTGGCATGGGTGCTGACAGTAGTGGTGCCAGTGTTGGAAATGGGGGATGGTGGAGACGCGATGTTGGAAGGGGGAGTGGCTGCGTCGGTGGTTTGGGATGGTGCCGAATTGGTAGCGGCGGAATTCGCAGGGGGAGCAGTTTCCCTCATTTGAAGCCGCGGGTGAGCAGGATCGAGGGTCACGTCACCATCACGGATAGCAGACCAGGGTGGCCAGTGCCCTGGCTGCAGCGCTGCAAGGTGCATGTCCAAGGAGATGAGGAAGAGGGGAATCACCACCCCATCCTGCATCACAGATCAGACAAACTCCTACTGTATGTTAGTATTTCGTTGTAGCAGAATGAAAGTAACAACATACCAATTCCTCCCTCATTTCCTGAATTCCTGCTGTCCATGCTTGTGTGCACTTGCGAATCGGCGTCGGTGCCACAATTCAGTTGGTAAAGATAAGACGGATTGCGTCAATGGCTTGGTTGACCACATTTTGCGCGAAGTTGTCTCTGGACATGGGAAGGTGATGGCGACAGGATGCATGATGGGGTGTTTGAGTGATGGAAGGCAAAAGGATGACTTTGTTGATTGGGGGAAAGCCGCGTCATGGAGTTTTGGGTATGGGACTTTCTGTTTGAGTGGCTGATTGTAGAGCTACATTGTTGGAATGGCCCACATTGTTTGCACTTCCCATGGCAATATACTGGGAAAAAAAGGGCTGTTGGACAAAGTACACCGACCTCAATCATCCCACGTGTTTACCATGACAAAACAGGTACACTTCAAAATTCCAGGTGTGTCTCTACCATTAGGATATCTATTTTCACGTGTCCGATTGATGACACCCAAAGAAAAGGATGACTTGGCTGATTCAGCAAAAGGGCACTTGAAGTCGGCCGAAGGTGTACCCACACTAACTCGTTGTATGGCTCCTACTAATAATTTATTCAGGCTTGGCCAAGTTCGGTGGCAAGGTCGAGCACAAGGGTGAGCGACAATCATACAAAGGTACTGCTCAGCCCCACTTTCCCGTTGGGATTTCTAATCAAGACTAGTGCAGAAGACTTCAACAAGCTCAATGTCCCATCGAAAAGCAGAACATAAGGTGTTTCCTTTGTTACTGTGCTACATTTGACCGCCTATATCACAAGGGCCAGATTGTCGGCCGAGTTCAACCACGGCGACCTTTGTGGTGGAGACATCAGAATCCCCTCTGAGCCTCCTCCAGATATCCCTCCACAGGGCATGTCTTATGGCCCCCTCTCGAAGAGTTCTGGCAACAGGCTGCCGCATCTAATGCAGACCCTACCCAACATTCGCGTACCTACCCCTCCCCCGTGGCCCGAACAAGACATGACAATGGACGAGGCCAAGCCATGCTTGATGTTCGACCATAGCCTGAGGCCAGAACAAATGGAACTGGTATATGGTGATCGCACCAGCAATTGGTTGGACAGCATGCTGCAGGAGGCACATAGGCATGAGCGAATAATACAGATCGATAGCTGGACCAAGAGATGCGGTAAGTAAGGGCGGAGATACCACTTGAGGCCTATTGATGTTATTTCTGAAACTTCGATTGTTTAGAGCACATGGACACCACTTACCTACAGCACTGGCTTGGCGAAGCTGGAATATCTTTGCACCTGGATACATTTCATCCTGTTGGTGCGTGGCTTCGATTCACATTGGCCTTGAACCGAATTCCTTGTGTAGCATTTGCCAAAACAGCACTTTGGTATGCTACGATGGAAAAGGTGGATAAGGATTACAAACTGGATAATCATCCACCAACCCTTCAGTGACCGTCGATGCCAATCCAGGATGCCATGAATGACACCATCGAAAAGGTCACGCATGCAGCCTGGAAATGGATGCAGTTACTCCGAAGGGAAAAGGTTTTATTACAGGCCCTTGATAGACCACAAAAGGAGCTTGTATACCATGCGGGTGGTTAAATATCAGTTGTCACCGGCCCTCCCTATGAGATCAACCGAACTACCACTCAACGCACCTCGGGCCCCGCAGTCAAGGTCATCCAAACCACTAACATATCCAGTCGACCGAGGGATCGCCCCACCCAGGCCGGGCCCTGTTATGATGCTTGACCGAAGTATCGCCCCATGCACATCGGGCCTTGTCATAATTATCAACCAAGGTATCACCCCACGTAGGTTGGGCCCTGTCATGATTATCTACCGAAGTATCACCCCACCCAAGTTGGGCCCTTTAATGATGATCGACCGAAGTACCACCCCATGTTGGTCGGGCCCTGTGTTAGGGGCATATAGCCCCGAAATAGTATAGTGTCTCAATACCAGCGCATGTGATATCACATGCACCCGTAATAGTAGTAGCATAAAAAGGAGGGCCGTCTTGACGACGGCCCTCATCTACCTTACATCTTATTCTATGTATCATTTGACAAATCCTATATGGTTCACTTCATCTAGTGTGATCTTGAGTAAGTAAGGTTACAACCCTTACAATTTTTTGAAGTGTGTACACTTCGATTCGTGCAATGAGCCGCACAGCTACTCATAGTCACACCCGAACTACGGCAGTGAGGCTGCCTGGAGGTGAGGGTGACCCTCCACCAAACAACAATAATCAACAACCACCGAAAGGGCCTCCTGAGACCCGAAAGAATACCAAGAAGAAAAAGTGAGCTCAGGCTCCACAAATGACTGGCACCGAGAACACTGGCCAAGGATCGAGGGCTGCTCAGCCCGAGGAGGAAAGGCCTATGCCTGGAACCCTCCAAAGCTCCCAGACTCTAGAAAGTGCTGCAAGGACCATGGAGAGAGTGGTAGAGGCCATGAATGACCCGCTAAGTCCCCTGACTCCTCAAAGAACCGAGCAAGAAAGCTCAAGGATCTTAACCAATCCATTTCATCGCCCAAGGACTGAGAGTGGTCTCATTCAGGTCTATACAGAAGATACCGCGCCAGTGCTGAGGGCACAAATCAGGGATGAAATCCCCATGGATCCACGACTGGCCGTAGCAACCATAAACGAATTCCTCAACAGAATTCAGCACCAATGGCTGAACTATGGGCAAGGCCCTGAGATGTTCCATAATCATGGAATCAATCCCGGGCAGCATCAAGCTGCTATTATCAATCATTTCAGACAAGCAATCGCTGCTCAGGAGGTGGAGGAACCGACTAGCAGGGCTAGTAGCCCAATGTTGATTCCTCCCATATCAATTAAGATGGAGGGACAAGAGTTCCAATTTCTCTCCAGTACTCCTACAAAGGGGAAAGAACCCTTGAGAGGAGACCAATGTGTGCCTAGGGATGCAGGCATTAGACGGGGTCTAGCCCTGAATATGCCAAAGCGACCAACATATTTATCCGGATGAGATTGGGATATAATCCGTCATATGTACGGACCCAACGAGGAGTGGCAATACTCCATCAAATGGCACGGGACCACGCCGCTGTAAGTGGCAACAGGACCCCAAGTCCCAAACGCACGGACACTGATGGAGAAGATGAAATCTTCCATCGACTCTGGGATGACTCCCAGGATGGAGGGGAAGATCACCCTCAAGGCAGACATTCAGGGAGAGGAGGCCCCCCAGGAGGAGGTCCTCCAGGCAGTGGCCCTCCCAGCGACAATGATGAAAATAGTGACTCAAATGACGATGATGAGGACGATGAGGATGAAGGACCACTACCGTGGCAGAGTCCCGTTAGACCTGTCAGTGGACAACCCACTAACAGACAGTCTAGAGGTCCTCAGCCAACAGGGTCAGTACCGATAGGCCATCAGGCCCGACGGAATTATTTGAGGGGTTTTACCCCTGGTAACAATCGTTACATGGGAACCATGCAACAACGATACGCACAATGTATCTGGGAACAGGTCGGTCAGCCGACTGGCCCAGTTGGGCCAGAAGTTAAGGCAATGAACCCGCCCAAGCCCAGAAAATATGGTGGTCAAGATGACCTGGAAAAGTTCGATGAATGGCTGAGCCATTTGTTGAAGTACTATTGTACTTTTAAGGTTACAGGATCCAATCGTGATGAAGATCGGGTATTGTACACTGGATTGTACCTGCAGAGATTAGCCTCCCAGTGGTATGACCAAGAGGTCGATTCACCGGACCAACAGGTCCAAGATTGGACATTCGAAGACATCATCTGCGGATTGTTCCAACGATTCATACATGAGGCGTCAGCTCAGAATGCAGTGGACCAATTTGACCACACAAGGTTTTCCCAAGAAAAGGGAGCCCTCGCATATTACAATGACTTAAAGCGTTGTGCATGCAGGACGGTTCAACCACCAGACGATTATTCGTTCAGGAGGAAATTCCTCCATGGGCTACCCCACTTGATAATAAAGAGCATTTTTGAAGCTCATGGGATTTCTGCTGAACACTCAACAATTGAGGAGATTCTTGAAGAGGTTTGGCATATGGAAACTGCCCAAAAGGCAATAAATATGCATATGAGATCGAGCCACACCAGCTCTGGGGAGAAATCCTCCCAGGGACGAAGTGATTCGAACTCACATAACAAGACAGAAAGCAGAAATCCCACCAAAAGCAATGGGCCAAGTTATGTTAAATGGGGGAATACAATCTACCATCGCGAGGCGAGATTCCCAAATAAAAGAGAAGGACGAGGTGGAGCAGCCCACCACACTAAGAGCCAACAGGCTCAACACCATGACAAAGGAGCACAACCCCGGAAATTCCTTCTGGGGATCAACTGCTATAGGTGTGGAAAAGAAGGCCACATGGCTGGCCAATGCAATCAACCCCAAAAGGATGATTGGAAGGGCTCAGCGAAACCTCGCCTATTTGCAGCTGAGGTGCAAGAAGAGGACGGGCAGGAAAAGCCCAATGAGACGGAAAGTCCAATAGAGGACAAGACACCACAGCATGAACAAGAAAGTCCTGAGGAGGCCATCAAGGACCTTGAAGATGTCAAGAATGAACCCTTCGACATCTGCAAAGAAGATTCTGAAGTAGAAGATGACGATGAACCAGTCACCTTCTACGGTGCCATGCGCCATGAAGAGAAATCTTCAAAGGATGAAGATGTCGTCCAGTGTGAGTGGTCATGCCAATACGGTGCAATGCACCAAGAAAATTGCGAAGAATGGAATCGCCATGTACAACATGTAGGATTAGACCTACAATTAGGGAACCCATCGCTTGAAAGAGCAATCGGATTCCCAGAACGATTCACAGAAAAGGAATTCATAAGGGGCATTGACTATGGAAGTAGAACACACTAAGAGCCAATCAGCTCAGCAGATGAACGTCTGCATGCAGCTTGCCATCTGATGGTACCCGATTGAGAGTCGTTGAAAAGGAGAGACAAGATCTCCTAATAAAGACTGTAGCGGTCCACTCTGCTGTACACAGAGCTGGTCATAATGATGACGAAGTAGAAGAGAGAGTGAAATCTCTCATTCAGGACCTTAGGGACCATAGGGAGCGGCATGCAGCGCTCCGGATTAACCAACATGTAGTCATACTTGACACCTGATTGGGGACTGTCTGGGTAAATTGAGAAGGGCGGATAGAAAGTCACCCCAAGCTCGAACATCCAGAGGAATCGAGCACAACTGATTCCGATATAACAATGGAATTGGAGGGGCAATCCCCACAGGAGGGTATAGACACCCTCAAGTGGACGTGGTCCCCAGTATATGGTCCTATCCATAAGGGCAATACATGCCTGGATTATATACGAACATACAATAGATGAAATGTCATCATTATCCATTGCTCAATAATACATGCAACAATTTGCGAAACACAAGTATGATCATGGATGGGACAACTGTGACAAAGCACAGATAGAAGGACATGGATTACAAGTTGGCCATATCTGTAGTGCATTGCAAATGCTAGCTACATGCGTAGTAAAGACTACTAGGGCAATACAGTGAGCATCTGAAAATGCCACTGATCATGCCCATTTAATGAATCACCATGGGTTTTCACCAGAACTCTGGGAAGGAGCAATAAGGGAGCTTCTAGTTATAGATTGCACCCTACTCCTTAGCCTCCCCAAGAGTGATATAGTCGTGTACAATGACGATGTGGCAATATCTACACCACACGGCATGATCACAATTAATCATGAGAACCCATCAAGCGGTGCTAACATGCAAATAGCGGCGATCCACGTTAAAGGGGAAGATAAGGCATCCAACAGGTGTCGAACCTTCCAGTATGCAATGAATACAAAGAACGCAGCGGAAAACACTGCAGAGGACATTTGCCCTTGAATTGCGCCTGAAATGCACAGATGCACAACCATTGAGACAAAAGTCAATGGATGCAAGGCATATATCATGATTGACATGGGAAGTACTGGGAACTTCGTGAGTCCCGCATTTGCAAAGATCACAGGAATGAATATATTCCCATTGGAGCAACAGCTCATGCTACAATTGGGCTGCATCGGCAGCCAATCAAAAATTACCCATGGATGTAAATCACATATCGAGATCGGAAGAAAAACTTCCGAAATCTACTTTGATGTGGCAAACATCAATCGATACGACTGTATCTTGGGAATTCCATTCCTCTGAGAACAGCGAGCTGTTCTGAGTTTTGTGAATCAACTGATTCAGATTGGCGACGGAACAATCGCTCTACTTGAGGAGGGAGAGCCGAATATTTGCTCGCGAAATTCAGCACAATTTCTCCAAAACCCCAATTGACTAGCGAGCTCTGGACGACCCCGTGAGGGCTCTAGAGGGGGGAGGAGGAATGGAGAAATCACACAAAATGATGATTGATTTGTCAAAACAGCATCTAGCTGCAATAACTGCAAAACCAACAGTAGTGAAAATAACGGAGAATGGTATTCCCCAACTGAGAAACCAATGGTTTTGTAAATATAGCCATTGACTTGGAGGAATGGTCAATGGACTTCCTCCATTGCGGAAAGTCAATCATAGAATCCTGCTAATCGAGGAAGGCAAGCATTACGCTTATCACCTTCCTCGCTGCGCAGACACGCTAAAGCAACAACTGTCGGACAAGATCCGACTGTACACTGATGCAGAATGGTGGGTCATGAAAAGTGTCCCACAAGCTGCACCAATGCTATGCATTCCAAAGAAAAACAGAAAATTGGGGACAGTCATTGACTGCCGCAAACAGAACAATAATATGGTCAAGGACATGACCCCGTTCCCAGACCAGGATCAGATCCGGATGGATGTCGCAAGAGCGAAATATCGCTCAAAAATAGACCTCTCAAACGCGTATGAGCAGGTCTGGATCGAACCAGGAGATGTCTGGAAGATGGCCTTCGCTATGATTTACGGAACCTTCATCAGCCAGGTTATGCAACAGGGGGATTGCAATGCCCCCGCAACATTTCAATGTTTAATGACAGTGATATTTATGTAGAGATCACATTGGACGTTGTATATACATCTACCTCGATGATATATTCATCTATAGCGATATGTTGGAGGATCATGAAAGACACCTCCAGATTGTATTTGATAAGCTAGAAAAGGCCAATTTCTACCTGGAACAGGAGAAATGCGATCTTTATGCCGAAAAACTCAACTGTTTAGGTCATATAATTGACCAAAAGGGTGTTCACGCTGATAGAGACAATGTCTCGGATCCACAGCTGGAGAACTCCAAAATCCCTGAATGAAGTTCAACACTTCGTGGGATTAGTTGAGTACTTGGCACAATTTATGCCTGAAGTATTGGCGTATGCTACGCCATTGACAGGAATCCAAAGAAATGGACACCCCTTCAAGTGGAGAGAAATCCACAACTGGTGTTTCCAAATGATCAAGGACTTGACTAGCAAGTACCCAATCTTGAAACCCATTGATCCAAGGAAAGAAGAGCCAATTTGGCTCATTTGTGACACATCCCTATACGGGGTCGGCGCACTGTACAGATGAGGAAACGATTGGAGGACATGCTGTCCAGCAGGATTTATGTCCAAAAAGTTGAGTGACGCTCAACAGAACTATAGAACATTCGAGTGAGAAACTCTCGCAATAATCGAGGCCCTACTGAAATGGAAGGATAAACTCCTCAGATTCAAATTCAAGATCATTACTGATCATGAGGCACTTGGATACCTCCAATTGTGAGGAGTTAGAGGCCCTAGATAGGTACCTCGAACTCCAGGGAGTATTAGATATACACCAACTGTCCTGCAGGACGGAATGTACACCCAGGCACACTAAGGCCCACCACTAGTGGTGGAACCAAGACGCGCCTTGAACGAACAATAGAAGTAAACAATAACAAACAAATAAAAAGAAAGCCTTTAGTATTACATAACAATAGCTTACGGATTAGTCTTGTCAATCATTTCCTAATTCGTGTCTTTTTCCTTTTTCAAATAACTAATCTACTTAAATTACACAAGGTCCAAGCACCTCTCTCTCTTCCTCATACCACCACCATCCTGTTGCATCAGCAACATGTCACAATGTGACCACTCACCTACAATGCGTTCACCAACGCCTTACTCCTCTCCCTCCCGCTCTCTGTCCCATAGCAGGTCACTGTCACGAGGCAAACCACCAATTCACGACATGTTGCCTGCTGGTCAAATGACCAGTAGTGGCAAACATCGAAGGGATCACTCCCTGTCTGAACGGTGCCACAAACACCATCATCAAGAATCTCCCGGAAGGTGGATTGGCCACCCCTTCCTCCCTCTTGTGTGACACGAGAATCATTGCATGACGTGCAATGATTACTCTCAACACATTGGGATTGGTGCTGCCATGAGCGGAAATGACTTCAGGAACGCAGTAGACAGTCTAGTCAACTACGCCACACTCTTCTGTGGGAGAGAACCTCCCAAAGACCTCTACAGTTAGGTGGATTGTCTTTGCCACCAACACGATGACCTCGTGCATGACTTAGCAGTTGCATGCAAGGAAATTGCACGTCTCACGCAGGGGATTACCCCCCAAGTTAATTTGACTCGCACGGAGATACCCATGTTGAAGGAACAGCCCCAGGCTGGACCTCCGTGTGTTACCCCTTCTTCTTCTTCTTTCGTGGGGAGGGTGCAGGCAGAGCCTGCTGCTCCTGTTCCTCCCACCCCCATCACTACTCTTCCCACCACCACCACTCCCTTGCACAAGGGGAAGGAATGACAACTCTCCCCTACGCCAAACCGTGTTGTCACCTTGTATGAGGACATCCAAATGGATGATCTGGTCCAGGGGCCTGACCTACTGGGAGACACTTTCAACGCAAAGAACGTTCACACTCTCTTTGCTCAAATGAGCAACTACATACTGTATACGCGTATCAGGGGGAGGCAATCACACGCGCCCTCAATAATTATAACGCTGGGCAACCTCCCCCAATGCCCACCAGACGATTACTCACCGTTGCCACCTGTTTTGATGGAGGGATCATGGGTCCCGTCCGTCTTTACAATTCCGCGAAAGAAATCTGTGCTGTCTTCAAGGCCGCATACCTTGAGGAGGAGGGTAGAGCACCCTCATACCATCAGGCTTCTGACTTAATCACCTTCCTCCACTTGTGGAGGAAGCACAAATCCCTTGAGGTGAGCGACCTCATGAGAATCGCAATGAAACAATGGAGGCCACCCACATGGGCCTCCAAAAAGTCAAAGAAAAAGAAGGAGCACCTTTACGATGAAAAAAGGTGGGCCAACACAGCTGAAATGGTGGCTGTCCCCCCACCAGTTGTTGTACAAGCACTGCAGGAGCATATCACCTCCCAACCAATTGAGTCGCCTTCGGGAAACTCCAACTCCACCCCGGGGGATGAACCCCCAACACATCTTATCACACAGACTGTCGAACAACCCAACCACTCTCAGCTCGAGGAGTCTTCCTCCCATTCCCGAGGACCTATCATCCTCAATTTGAAGGCACAAAACCTCCCTCGAGGAGCACCTTCGTTCAATGCTCCAGTCAACGACCGGGTGACGTTTATCAAAAAGTGCCAATTGGCTTGCCCTCTGAACGGTCGCGGAGGACTCCACAAAATGTTTCCAGGAACAGTCAGGTGTAATATCTACCCCGACGACAAGAACTCTGACCTCAATCCCCCTGCACAATGACAAGTGCAGGGATTCCTCATAATGGAGCACCTTGCTCCCATCCCTCAGAGTAATTTCAATCAGATGGTGTGGGTGCAAGGTCTTGTATGCCTCCTAATGGTACCTGGATGGTATTGATCCCTTCTCGAGTGGGCCTCAGTAACCCCACTAAGCAATGGCCCGGTGGCCTGGATTGGCCAATTTGGCAACCAGGCCACTACGACTGACATTGCAGCATACAGTACATTGCTGCTAACGGCGTCAGTGTTCACAATGCCGACGATGCAGTCTTGTGGGCCCGAACTGCCACCCAAGAGATGATCGTTCAGATTGAAGCTTCTGGAGGGTTTAGCAACCCCTCCATGAGTGCCATTTATAAGCCCATTAGGTGGGAGCTCAGGATCGCATGTTCCAATGAATCCTTGAATCGTACAAAGGAATGGTATGAGCATGAGGCTGCGTCACTGGGTCAACCAGTAGGGGGAATGACCTCAGCTGTTGTAAACTCAGAGGCTCAACTAGGGCTTGAGACCTTCCAACAATTTGGCGAAACTGCACTCACCTATGATCTCACTCTTGTGCCTACTGGAGGGGATCATGGTGGTGAGAGCGTTACACTCGAAGAAGATGGTGAACTCCCTGAGGGTCCAGCGCTGATGTGATGTGGCAAAGCAGAAGGCATACCCTCCATTCTTTTTCTTTACTCATGACTTACTTGTACCCTTTACTTTTATCTCCTCTGTGGGCATAACCCACTCGTCGTATCAGTCAATCGCAGGGCATAACCACCAAAGTCCTTTGTATTTCTGATATACTTGTAATCTAAATTCTTTGTATAAAGTTTGGTTTCCCTTTCATATACTTTATATTCTTGCGATCCGTTGTTGTTTTGAAACTGGGAGGGTGTTAGAGGCATATAGCCCCGAAATAGTATAGTGTCTCAATACCAGCACATGTGATATGGAGTATCACATGCACCTGTAATAGTAGTAGCATAAAAAGGAGGGCCGTCTTGACGACGGCCCTCATCTACCTTACATCTTACTCTACGTATCATTTGACAAATCCTATATGGTTCACTTCGTCTAGTGTGATCTTGAGTAAGTAAGGTTACAACCCTTACACTCTGCCATTTGCATCAACCGAAGTATCACCCCATGTAGGTTGGGCCCCATCGCGATGATTGGCCAAACTACGAGGTGACTCAGGTTGGGCCCTGCCATTTGCATCAACTGAAGTACAACCCCACATAGGTTGGGCCCTGTCGTGATTATTGACCACAGTATTACCTGATGCACCTCAGGCCTTGTCATTTTCATTGACCGAACTAAGAGGCTACCCAGGTCAGGCCCTGTCATGATTATCAGCCGAACTACAAATTCACCCAGGTTGGGCCCTGTCTAGGCAGTCGGCAAAATATCCCCCTACCCAACACCAGCCCTCTCTATGTGATCGACTGAACAACAATACAACCCACCTCGGGCCTTGTCTATACGATCAAGCAGACCACTACTACATCAAACACTGGCCCAGCCTAATTGATCAACCAAACATTCACTCCACTCAGCTTGGGCCTCATGTATATCATTAGCCAAACAAAGGGCATGCATTTTGTCAGGCCCCAGCTTGTTTCTCGGTGAATATTACAACTCTACGACATGGGCCCATCTTGGGGTGCTCATACTTTTCGGCCTAAATACATGCAGGCTGGCCCTTAGGATCGGTACAAAGTGACTACAGAATGTATGAGACCACTACCAGGATCATCAAGGGATGCTCGCTGAAGTGCACTGATGAACTCCAAGGCAACACGGAGGTTGTCAATCTTGATGTTCGGATAGATCTCTTCCAGGAGAACAGTATCATCGTCATCCAAATGGGATGGGCCCAGGTTAGCTGAACCAGGATGCTCCCTGCTGTTTTCTTCAGCTTCTGAGACCAGGTTGGTTGTTTCAATGGTATGTCTGCCCATAGTGGAAGGACCCGGACCCAGGAAGTCGTTAGAGTCATTATGCTGCAGACACGGTCATGTCAGATAGAACAGAGACTAATTTATACATACCATTTCTGAGCCTATATCATGATCTTGGACTGGGGGTGAAGTATGTCTTGGCCTGCGATCATTGAGTTCCATGTGAAAGAAGTGTGCTTGTTCGGTGGACTGAGAGCTCTGACTTGGAGCAAGGGTAGTTGATCTTTGTCTGCAGCAATGTTGAGGATTGATGCCAGCTTCTCGATGACAGACTCAGATAGAGGGTGGTATGGAGGTACCATCCTGTATGTGATCTTTCTCGTGCCAGCGATAGGCAGATCTAGTTACTTCCTTCAACTGGCCTCCACAGTGGGCATGGCAATTGCAGTAGTACTTCTTCTGGGATTGTTTACTTGTGTGCATGCAAATAAAACATTGGCCTTGTTGTTGTCAGATCAAATGGATGTCACAGTGGTACTGGACTGACTCGGAAACATGTTCAAGTTCTGATCATACTGCTTGCATCATTTTGCATTGTTCTGCTGTGAAACATTGTTTCACCAACCCAAAAACATTAGTCAATTTGCAATACAATTTTGCTTCGCAGCCATTTTCTCTTGAAAGCTCTAATATTCGCTACTAGACACTATCCGCTGGGTCAGCACCATGACCATCCTCAATCAGCCACGCCCAGCCACTTGTCAGTTTTGGCTGGGGCTCAACCATCGGACTTTCAAAAAAAAGTACATACAACAAAACTAGGGTTTAATTTTTGGTGTCAGGGGTAGAATATACATGGTGCAGCTTTTGTCACACTGGCATTGTACCAAATCCAGCAGTGTAGTTATCCAACATACATACAACATGATTTCCCTCAATATCGTGCTTGACACACTTGATCACTATGAGATATCAGCATCTGAATTTATCATAACACTGCTAACAAGTCAACATTACTGTGGTCACCATCATCACCTTGATCTTGTGCACCATTGCTCAGAGATCTTTCGGGAACTTCTATACCATCCAGACATGCATAATGAGCTCGCAGGGATATGTTTTGATGTGGTGGAAATGACATACCATCAAAAGCTATGCACTCTTGAATCAAAAGACTATGGCTGGCACTTTGGTGCCACGAAAGCGACAACTAAGCAAATGGAAGAGTTCAGTCTCAACTTCAACTAGGCAATAGCACAGGTATGGTAAACCCGCACGGGTCCCGGGTACCAGTCTGTGCTGTAGATACCCACGCACAACTCATACACTTGGCGCTCAACACTCACTCAACTGAACTCACTCATCCACCAACATGCTATCTCTGTTCCCCCACCACATCCCACACAGATCATCTCCCAGTCCTCCTCACACACATCCCAATTTGGCCTCCCAATTTGGCCTCAATGCGATTTGGTGACTTGGTGAGTCCATCTTCAAGTTGTGTGACTGACTCTTGTAGGTCTCGATTTAAGTCGTCCTCAGCAATGTGGTGGATTAGTGTGGTTGGTAGGCGATCTGGGATGACTGTTGGGTGGTTTGGATGCCTCAGGTATGTCCATCTTCATGTGCTTCTGCATTCTGTGCTGACTCACTTGATATTCAGCTAGCGCATCCGTTTCAAGTCGTTTCGACTCGCGGCGTGCTGTGCTTGTTGCGGTGGTCATTCCACATCCTTTCCCATCTGCCATATGGACGCCATCTGCATCGTTCTCCCGCTTGCAATTGCGCTCAATGCCTCTTCTCGCCTCCTGGACCACTATCAGGCCTTCTGGACCTCTAACTCGACGTAGCACGCTCGTTTCGACGATGCACTCATTCCTGTTGCTCCTAGGATCTATCCCAACGATTTCGCCGCCATCAACAGCATTTCCGAGGCCTGGATCACCCTTAACAATTCTCAACCCCCACTGCTTACCCCTATGGACTCCTGGGGGTCTATGTCGACATAGCATGTTCCCATTGATGCTGCACTCATTCCCATTGCTCTTTGGATGTCCCTGAATGTTGTGGGACTTGTGTTGCATGACCACTTTGCATCCTGGCTCGGTTAGCTCAATTCAAGCCCTCCTAAGTGATCCTGCTCCCTTGTCTTTGAGCGTTTGTGCTCGAGTTCTGACTCGTTTGGCAGCTCGTTTGGGTTGTCCCTGACGTCCTCATCACTCCCCGACACTCCCTCCATCCCTTCACCATCACTGTCCCCTCACGCCTGCAACATACACAATGATGATGGCATGCCAATGTGACACATTATGTCGTTGTTGCACCATCACCAGTGCACAATGATGACACCATGACGACGTTGTGCCAGCACCTGCAGGTAAACCCATGAGGGGTGCAGGTATGGTATGCCATAGACATACCCGACCGAAAACCTGTAGTACCCACGCAATGGGTACGGATTTTCGCCAGGTACGGGTATGGGTACACCTCCAGACACCCAGGGGTATACCCATGCTATTCCCTAAATGCCGGCATGACAAAAGCTGCACCATGTATATTCTACCCCTGACACCAAAAATCAAACCCTAGTTTCATTGTATGTACTTTTTTTCAAAAGTCTGATGGTTGAGCCCCTGCATCAGCAAACCTACATTTTTTCTGAGTTATCAAAATCAACGACCTTGCTGAGTTGTCTGATTTGACTGACAGCATACTATCAGTGCTCTCATTCATAAGTAATTTATTGCTCTCAGCACTCTCAGAGCTATCAGCATATCAGCTTGTCAATTCACCAGTGATATTAGTCTCATCAGTCCACTCAGTAACTCAATTAATCATCTGGTCAGTCTTGTCAGTCTTGGCATCCCATCAGTCAGTCAGTCAACCAGTCAATCAGTCATGTCAGTCTATCAGTCAGTCAACTTGTCAGTCAATCAGCCAAGTCAGCCCATCAGCCCATCAGCTGATTAGTCAGTCATCTCTGTCAGTCACATCAGTTGGTCAGTTGGTCAGTCAGTCAGGTGTGTCAGGTTTGTCAATTTGTCAGCTAGCTAGTCAGTTAGTCAACCAGTCCATTCAATAAATTAGCTTATCAGCTTGTCAGTAAATTAGTTCAGTCAGTTCAGCCAATCTATCATTGTTAGTCTATTCAGGCCTGTTAGTCTTGTCATTTATCTAACTCACCCAGAAAAAATGTAGGTTTGCTGATGTGTGGCTGGGCATGTTTACCAATGTTTTCTTGCAGCTGTCGCAGCGAGTGTGAGGTTGAATAAACTTATGGAGTCTGATTTCCTACATAGCCACTAATTTCCCACTACTAGGATGTTGCTGTTACAATTCTCTTTCCCTTTTTCTTTTCTTGTACGATACGAGACTTATTGCTACTCGTCTCTTATCTCCACGGACTTATCTTTCACTTATCATTAATGACTCACTTTCCCTTCCCATTTTTCCATCGGCATTCCGCCTCCTTCCAATTGCTTAGTCATCATTCCTTCCATCGTATTCCATCAGTTTCTTTACTTGCCCTAAAGGCTTACATATCCAACATATATAAGCCCTAGATACAACTCAAGCGTTTCCTCATGCTTGAGCTCCTTTGTATTTCTCTTGTCTCAATTAATCGCTCTTGCCTCCCTTCGAACCTCTGGTATTAAGCCCAGTAACCTCGAAACCCTCGTGAACGACTCACTTGAGCATTGACCCTCTGAACCCCTTTTTTCTACAAGCCTTCGTCGTGCTTCTGACTCGACGCTCGTCTCTCTCCTTGACTTATCAAAGGCTACGCTCGTTCCTACCCGGACCAAGCGTAACAGTTGCCTCACACTTGCTGTGACGGAGTGAAGGAGCCTGTGGCAAAACCATGCTTGACCATATTAAACTTACATCAGCCAACCAGTAAGTGGCTGTACAGCTGTGTACAGTAGTACAGCGCCACAGGTAGTCCCCTCTATACAGCCTCTTGTCAAGTCCGGGTCCTCCATCAGCAAACGCACCCAGATCTAGCAAGACCTAGCTAGACCATACAAGGCTGTAAAAGGGCTCCTAGATCTGGTAGTCCTAGCCCGGAAATACAGTTTCTTGCATGCTGCTGCTATGTCTTGCAAGTAACATACCATTCATCAGCAAATGTGACAACTACTTGCCTGTCACTTAAATGTTTCTTATACCTACTTATTGGGTTAAATCTGCCAAGTAGACACACAGCTGTTCAAGTAGATCTCATTGCTTGGGGTATACTGATCCAGAGCTTATTATATACTTGAGCACTTGACCACCCAATGTGGAAACAAACGTGGCTGACATTTCAAGTGTAATTAAGGGAGTAAGTAAATACCATCAGCAAACTAACCCTCACCCATAGTTGTGACTCCAGAATCCACCTGTGTGTCACCATTAACATTACACATTAGTAACATCAACGTGACATGACCCCCTTACTAGTTAGCGGTGTTGCTACATCATAAAGCACTGCAGCAATACACGCAGCAATCAACAGTCCCCTTGGTAGGTACACTAGAGTGAGATAAGATTGCATGTATATCGGGTTATCTTTGGCGGCACACGTGTAAACACTGCCATGCCAGACGTGACGTGACACTGCTGCCTGCTGCCGCACCATGCCCACATCACCACAGCGTCACGCACGACACCACCGACAACAACGAGCACGATGAGCACATTTCTCACTCAATTCTGCATCATTTTCAATGCAGTTTTCACGTAATGTATGTATTTATATCATTACATTACGATTTACACTGTTAAACCATGCAGCAGGAGTGGTCCGTGCGCTTCGTTGAACTCCTGGGTGCTGCAGTAGCTTGCTGAGCATGCCCGGACCACGGGCCTGTGGAATTCAATCTCCGCCATGTCAAGAAGTTCAATGTACGTGATTGTGCACAGACCACTCGAATACAAGCTCCGCCACATCAACGGAGGTTGAACTTCGTCCACACCGTTGCTCAATGCTCTCGACGACGAGCAGTGCCATGCCCTGCCTTTCTGTGCTGGTATTCTTCCTTTCTCCAATTTCCCTCGACATTCCCTCAACCTTGCGATGAAGAACACTTTATATATGCTCCTATCACTGCCGAACACACAGTTACTTGGTCCGTGCACAAGAAGGTGCATGCAGTTTTATTATGGTTCGTTTGCCACTGACTCAACCCTAACTTAAAGGTTTCTCACTTTCCTCCGCTCTCTCACACTCTACCATGGTGAAAAAAATGCGTTCCTCATCCAGCTGTGTCAAGATGACCATGATGTCTGCAGATGGTTCTACACGGACGTCTGTCGCATCTCTTTCCCGAATCCGCAAGGACCGCATAGATGCAGAGCAACAGATGATGCAAGAAGCTGGTTAGTATGTCCATGTATTGTCACTCTCCTTTGCTGACATTTGGTTAGCGGACGCACGACGCATGCAAGAATGCCTTGTTGAGGCACAGCTAGAAGTCGGGGACTTTCCTGAATACCACGATGACAACTTGACCATGCAAGACTTTGATGATGTGTCCAGCATACACGGCGCTAGCAATGAAGAAGAAGATGATACGACAACAATCCTGAAGGGTTGCCTCCCTTGTTCTCGATGTACTTTAAGCCTGGTGTTCATATGTATGTGTCCGACGCCCATCCTAGTATTTCACCCACTGACACACTGACAGGAATACTTCCATTCAACGACATGATAGGTGGACCCGCCAACAACGGAATGAACATATCCATAAAGCCTGGCAAGATCAACTCCCAGTCCTTGTCGACCAATATCTCATCTGGTGGCACGGCATTGATGCAGGAATGCTGGTTAATGATGGTGCGAGCCACATTTTTCATGTAGACTCGATTGATGTATTCGGTACATGATCTCTTGCCTTTTGTTTGCGCCCTACTCAAGTTTTACCTTTAGATTTCATGGAACGACTTGCCATTACTCAGGGCAAGGATGTATTTGCCAATGCTGCACTAATCCGCGCTGGTTTACTTGGCTGTTCTCCCATGCAGCCTGTCGTTGCTGTCAGTTTGCAGTGCCTGGAATTGTATCATCAGTTACGGTGTCGACAATCATTGCTCAGTGTTCAAGCGATAGTCAAGGTGTTGTGTGCCTTGCAGAACATACACTTGTGAGTCAGCGGCAACAGGGGTTTACTAGTTTACTAATGGTTTCTCATCAGATTTCATACACATGTCACCTCAGAAATCAATTTGCTTTGGCATTTGATGTGTACCTTTCTATTAAACACCGCATACGAATTACTCTACGCCAAGCTGTGGATCGTCATGGACTTGCCTGGAGGCTCAGTTGCGCATGTCCACCATGCTCATTCAAGGTATGTCCCATGAAACGGCCACATGTGGTTAACTCATCTCTTCATAGTTGGCTGATGAAGCTGCTGTATTGCCCGCTCGTTTGCACAACATGGATGGCAACTTCTCTGCCAAGCAACTTGATGGTTCTGGGTCAACTGACCCTCGGACATTCGAAAGTGACTACTTCATCCCTGGTGATGATATTGAGCACTTCAGAAAGAATGTTGCCGAGAAGCAGCCAAACACTGAGGCCGTTACATGTTTATCGAAGTGCTGCAAAGGCTTCTGAAGAAGACACGGTAAAGGTCTTCGAACAGACTGGTATTTTTGTACTCACGTGTCGGTATGGCTTCATGGAGTGTATTGCCGAAATGAAGCAGAGTGGCAAACTGTAGGTCATTCCCATTGTTCTTGCTCCATTGCTAATCTGTTTGTAGTGTGAAATATGGTTTGGCAGCCGTCAAACAGATAATTGATTACTGTTGTAATAACAATGCCATTGGCCATGACATTGGTTGTACTTCAAGGGTAACCATTGCAAACAGTGACCTCAGCAAGCAAGCCAGGGAGGCGGGTCTCAGGGTTGTTGTCAACACATTCCATGGATTTGCTCACAACCACCTCTGCCAGCTGCAGAACCACCCGCTGTATCTACTGGGATTTGGTAACAAGGATCTCGAGACATGTGAATGAATTTTTTCTAGTTCCAACAGCTGCGGACCCCTTATATGACACGCATTGTACTTCCACTGGAAGCAATTTTTAGATTTACACTTTGATCAATGGGATATGGACAAGTATCTCGAGCTTAGTAAGTTTTTTGTACGTGAAATTAACCGATTCTCATGTACAGACAGCCCGATTCCTTTATAACAACTACAAACAAGCCCTTGGTATCATCAAGTCATACTCTGTTGAACTTACAAAATTCAAGGTTCTTACAAACTTTGGTGACGAGGACTTTGAGACCTGGCATTGTGAGGAGCTAGCATATCTGAAGGACTGTGCGTCCAAGCCTGCAGCCACTTCAGTGTCTATTGCATATGTCGTTGAACTTCAAAAGCTCCAGTTTGCCGAGTAAGTGATTGAACCTTCTTCCTTACCTAAGACTTATGTACTTCCAGAAAAACGTATGCTAGTGTCACGCAGGCACCATTCCTCTCATACACCACATCCAATTTCATGCCTGAATCTGGCCTCAACTATGTTTCCCGGCAGTGTTCGAATTTGGTGAGCGCTGAATATTCTTCAGCACGGTGTAAGTATGAACTTCAACTTAACATCATTGAACACTTTGAGTGGCAACATGGTATTCAAAGTCGCTGGTCACCTCAAGACCCAGAATACCTTGCTGTCAAAGACTATGCCAGACATCGTGCATTTATTCGTGTTGTTGAAGAGCTGGAGGGCTTGGTTGTACAGCGCCTATTTGAACTATCCAAAGCTACAGTAATCTGGCGGGTACAGGTATGCAGTTTCTGTTCTTTTCCCTTGTAACTGTTGATGAGGTCTTAGGTTACAAAATGCGCAAACATATTTTGAAGGCATTGGCGTGCCGTTCTGCCACAATACATACAGCACTTGACTGTTACAACAAGCTTGCACCCCGTCAGAAACCACCCCGCCCAAAACTCGAATATTCAGATGTCGTTGGCTATGGTGCTCTCGACGAGTTCTCTCTTCTCAAGGTCTCTTGCGCTGATGTCCTTGTGAAACCATGGGCTCAACCTGCCAATCATGAGATGGCAATGAAATATTTCAAGATCTTACAGTCTAAGGAAGAGATCTTACGCCTGAATGTCGAAGTCCAACACCTTGCAGCCTGGATTGTTCATAACAAGAAGCAGCTTTTGGCTGCTGAGGAGAAGTTCTGTGATGCAGGTGCTGATGGGCTAGCTGCGGAAATGCAGCTATTTTACGCCGAACAACATCAGGTGAACAACATCCATCACCAACTTCTTCACAAGATATATATGCTGGATGGGTACAGTGGTCAGCGACACAAAGATGCGGGACGAGAGGAATTGAGAAAGAGAACAGATGATGGAGATGACAAAGGAGATGGAGATGAGGAAGAGGAAGAGGGTGTCATTGACGCAATGAACCTTAGAGAATGTCTTGAGCATGCAAACTAGTGTACTTTGCTTGATATAATGTGCATGGCACTCGTTCGTTTGATATGATTTGACCAGCATGTTAAGAGTGCTGTGATCATTGTATTAAGTAGTCTATCACACTCAACAGATGTGGACTGCCAGCGTGCATATGAAACGATGCTGCCCGTATGCCAACAGCGGCAATCTACCACAGTCCATGCAATCATAGTATCCAGTAGCCTATCACATATAATGTGAATGCCAGCATGCAAGTGTGCAGCACATGTATGAATCCGGATGTGAACATTTGACTCGCATGCCAACAAAGGTGATCTGCACACAAAATAGCTGTATCCAACTGACAAAGACTGACGACTGGCAGCGGTGATTTGTGCCCATCGCACTGCATGTCATGCCCCAGCATTGATGGACAGTGGTCGACAAGTCAATTGCATGAATCGTTCCAAACGCTGGTCGCGATCATCAACAACTCACACACCTCTCAGAGGAGTCCTAGTCAGCTTGAATCAATTATGGCTAATGTACAATGTGTCTTCTGAACTGCCACCTTACCACTCAGCTACGTATCTATCACACAGAATCATTACCCTTGCTAACATTTGTGTTTGCCTACAGCAGTTCAATGACTTGAGCACCCACCCTTATCACGTAAATGTATACTACATCCGCACATGCTTACAACCAAACGACGACGACCATCATCCAGTCCCTCCATGTCTTGCACTTCTCAAGATGGTCATGGTCCCATCTACAAAACACGTCTCAACTACTTAGATTTATGCCAGGAGCCAGTAAGTCCATTTAATTCACTGCTATCAGAGTTCTGAGAGTGTTTTAGATGGTCAATCTTGAGATCAAGTTGATGGTGTCCTTCGATTTCGAACGTGCGGCAGACTCACAGTGCCTTCTTTCAGCCGCAGATCCATCTATTTCAATGTCCCGTGCAATCAATAACAAAGCGGAAGGAGTGTGCATACAGCGCATCAGCAACATCTTTGTCACAGAGTACTTGCCAGCTATTCGCGAGCACTCGTTCCGGTGGACTTTGGTTCAACTTCTGTCTGCAATGGAAAACAGTACGTCTCTCATTCATCTGGATTGTTCACAGCATGAACGAATGAGTTACAGGACTTCACCTTGATGCGAGCATTGTGGCTGAGGCCGCCATTCATTTCCCTATCATTTTCCAGATCTGTTGGCCCACTCTACTCCCTCTCTTTTGCCCCACCATGAACTCTCGGCAGACAACGATTCCTTATGCATTGGACGACCTTTGTCTGTTTATTGCACATTCCTAAGTGATCTTCCCACCAGTCCGTCTTCCTTAGCACTCGACCTTTGTAACACATCTGATGAACTCAAATCCTCGTTTGTCATTACCACTCTCAACAATGTTACCATCAGGGAGTGTTGTTGAGAGAGGACAGCCATGTTGTCAACCTCTGCACTCCTTACAGAAGACATTCTAGTGTCACCTTCGGGTCATATGTCTGGGCCCATAAAACAGATGGAAAAATTAACCGCTCCCCTACCCAATGAGGCGGCCATGTCACCAACCTTTGCGCTGCTTGCAGAAGACATCTTAGTGTTGCCTTCGGGTCGCATGTCAGGGCCCATAGAATGGATCAAAATTTTTACTGTTCCCCTACCCGACGTCAACGACGACGAGAATGGCCAGCTTGACTCATCCCCCATTTCCATTAGTTCAGGATCCAGCCCTGGAACACCTACAAACCGTGGCCCCACAATTGCCCCCGAATATTAAACTATACCAAAATCGTCGCCCCAATTACTGCGCTTCCCTGGAAAAGCACCGCCCTTCATTCTGGTGAAGGGAAAGGGTGTAGATAAGACACTGCCTTCATCGGTTCATGCGCACCCGACCACGGCTAATGAGGTCTTGACTCTGGAATGCATATCACCCCAAATGCCAACCATACCGGATTTTCCGCCTCCATTATGACACTGCCCCAAGCTTGCTCTGCCCTTCATTCTGGCAAGGAAACCAACTGCACCAGTTCCTGACACAAACTTGACAAAGACTTCAGGTGCAACCAAGAGAAAACAAATCCAAGTGTTTACCTTGGATGACATTGAGGCAGCTCAGCTGTGAGCTTCATACATCAAAAGGTGTCCTTTCCGTGATCCCAAACTTTCGACTCCTGGCCCTGCACTTCCCATTTCCTATCAAAACATGCCAACAACCGATTGACGTAATTTGGCGCCATAGGCCCAGAAACACAGCACCTTAGACTCTGGCAGAGTCACACCTCTGACTCACCCGAGCGGTTCACAGCTGCGTATGTGCTCACCCAGCGAGGAAGATGGTGTCTCCATCACAAACCACTTCTATTTGATGGCGATGGATCCTTTCACTGCTGCCCATAGCCACACCAGGGATGCGGGGTATGATCACATCATGGATCAAATCAACAAATTGCTTGACAGATGTCGAGTAAGCTCTACTACACTCGACGAGATCTGGATGTGCATTTTCCAGGCTCGTGGATAGGAGCTGGAGTGTTGGAGGGCCAAATTGGCCAAGAATGGCGTCCCTGAGGATAAATTTGATCCATTGCTTCATATTATCACAATAGTGAGCCGGGACCATCACAAGACACAGTGGTAAGTCATTTTTCACCCCCAAGATCCAATAAGCTGATTACCCAAGCAAGGTAAGGGTAGATTAGGTTGATGCTGTCGATCCCTTTTTTTCTTAGATTCAAGGTTATTCTCAGTTCTGTCTTAGCTCCATTGTATATAAATATTCGTGAACGCGCTCCTTCACATTTGCACCCACTTGAGTCTATGGCACGAACAAGGAGTCTCACTGGTGCCGCCAATGGTAAGCACATCTGTGCTAAACAAACCAGGTTCCAAAGGGACAACCATCGCAAACGGCACATTGCCCTTGCGACAGACCTTGTGACTACACGTCATTCTTTCCAAGAGGGAGCAGTCAACCTTGCGAAGAAACATGGATGGTATGCTTTTTATCCATTCAGAAAATTTTATTTATTGTCTGTTTGTTAGCACGTTGAAGTGGACACGTACCCAGCTGTTGCTCAATTCTTCATTCCACGAACATTGACGCATCAACTCCTGGAATGCGTTCTTGAAGGCAAAGCTAAACGAAGTTAATTCCAGTTGTGACAAAGGGGATTGCTTCAAACTCCCTTCCTTCATCGCGCGATACAAGGAGGAGCTACTGGCCGAATACCGGAAGCTCACACCTGCCGAAAAGCAAACCCTGAAAGCCAAGGTACAAGCTGCCCGTGACTCCAAGCCTCTGCCCACATGCGCAAATCCTAAGACCATCAATCAAGCCGTCACAGCCACATTTTCAAAGATGGACAAGGAGGTATGTTTGTGCTATTTTTACTTCATGTCTGCTCACACATGTCATTTCAGTGGCAGGCACTTTGTGCTAGAACCGGCATGGAAGGCCTCTTCATCACCATCCGAGGAAGCGTCGAAGACCACAGTGAGCCGAAAATATTCTGCACTGAGAAAGCCGAGAGGTTCGTGCGCACGGTTCTCAATGTCGAGCCACAACGCTTGGCACTCCGGCTTGAATTGTGGGTCGTTAGTGGTATTGGTGAGTGTCCCGCCTACTGCCCATTCTCAAACTTTAAAATTTGACCAATAAACACAGATGTTCCACCTGCTGCAAAGCGACAACATCCGTTGAACAGTGTCATAAGCGATTGTCGCACTGCCATCCAAGAGAACCTAAGTATGTTCAACCACTTAACCTACCATTCCCATATAAAATGATGTTTTCCAGATGATGTATTGTCAGAACACAGAGTCAAAAAGGACATGAAGATGAACTACAAAAACTATGAACGGAACATAGTTGAGCGTTATGGTATCACTCTCGTTGGTTGGCCAGTATCTGGATGTGTGCAAAATGCATCACAGATTGGTGGCAGAGAGCAGATTAAAAAGTTGCAGAGTGCCTTGCAGTCGAATACGTGCAAATGGGTGAAGCTTACTGATGCAGAGCTCGCCACTTGAGTTGCTCAGAATAAGGTACGACAGGCAGCAGGCGAGAAGGTTTATCACCCCCATCGTATCCATGGCTCAGGTACAAAGTCTAACGAAGATGTTGATATGTCAGATGAGCAATCAGGAGATGACTAGACTTGACTTCCATAGACATATCATAGATGGTATATTCATTGACTGGATATAATACATATCCATGATTCAGGTACAACGTAATAAAGACTTTGATATGTCATACGAGCCGTCAGGAGATGACTAGACTCGACTTCCACATATCCATAGTTTAGGTATCAAGTCTAACGAAGACATTGATACATCAGCCATCAGAAGGTGCCAGAGGCAGGACTCAAGATCATTGCCTGGACATAATGGCAATATTCAAAGTATTAGATGAAGACAAGAATGTGGTATTGAACTCTGAAACAATGGATAAGAAAGAAATGGTGAAGAAAAAACACACATCGTCTGATAGGGCCATCTGGCACTGTTGATATCGTCGACCTGAAGAATGGAGCGTGTGGTGGCAACAGGGTGACATTGGGAAACTTGGGCAACATTGGGAGCGATGTGGACAACATTGAAGCAAACATTGAATACAGCAAGGGCGAAAGCGACAGGCAACATTGAAAACGACATGGGCAACATTGAAAGCGACATGGGTGAGGCTTTGGAATGGGGGGGGAAAGAAAAGGGATAATTAAAACTCCATTGACGTGGCCGAGCTTGTATTTGAGTGGTCTGTGCGCAATCACGTACGTTGAACTTCTTGACGTGGCAGAGATTGAATTCCACAGGCCCGTGGTCCGGGCATGCTCAGCAAGCTACCACAGCACCCAGGAGTTCAATGAAGCGCACGGACCACTCCCACTGCACGTTTTAACAGTGTAAATCGTAATGTAATGATATAAATACATACATTACATGAAAACTGCATTGAAAATGATGCAGAATTGAGTGAGAAACGTGCTCATCATGCTCGTTGTCGTCAGTGGTGTTGTGCATGACGCTGTGGTGACGTGGGTGCGGCACAGCGGTGGACAGCAGTGTCACATCACATCTGGCATGGCGGCATTCACATGCGTGCTGCCGAAGATAACCCGATATACGTGCAATCTTATCTCACTCTAGTGTACCTACCAAGGGGACTGTTGATTGCTGCATGTATTGCTGCAGTGCTCTACGATGTAGCAACACTGCTAACTAATAAGGTGGTCACGTCACATTGATGTTACTAATGTGTAACATTAATGGTGACACACAGGTGCCAGAATCCACAGTATACTCCAGGCATGACACATATGGACAGACATGACAGACTTACCCAGCATGTCACACAGTGTGACCAAAGTTGTCACATGATTACAAAGTGATGACAAATCATTATATAAGATTATGTAAGCATTAGCAAACTCCATAGTTTACTCCAGACTTACCCAGGATGTCACAGACTGGGACAGACTCAAACAGACTAGGACAGACTGTCATAGTTATAATAAACTCTAATTAAAGTAAAAAGTGTGGTAATGCATAGTGAAAAAAAGTGTAGTAAAGTGTAGTAAAAAGTATAGTAAAAAAGTGTAGTAAAAGTGTAGTAAAGTGTAGTAAAAGTGTAGTAAAAAAGTGTAGTAAAAAAGTGTAGTAAAAAAGTGTAGTAAAAAAGTGTAGTAAAAAGTGTAGTAAAAAGAGTACAAAAGTGTAGTAAAGTGTAGTAAAAAGGTAGTAGTAAAATGGATTATGGGTGTTATATACAACTTGTGATCACTAATAATAGTGATGGCTATAGGACTTTAAAATGATAGCATGCTGTTTGATCATATGGGTCAAGCAAAGGGGTACACAATTAGTATTATGGTTGGGGACCTAATTAAAAGTGTAAACTAGTAAGTGTAGAATTAGATGTAGGATTAGATAGTATATAATTAAAGTGTAGGATATAGGATATAGAATAAAAAATAGCAATGTACTAACTAAAGGGTTAATACTTTTAGTCTACTTTGGGTAGGTACTATAAGAGTTGGACAGTCTGGGATAGTCTGGGACAGCACTGTCCAGATCTAGCCAGCTAGGTACCTTGCTAGTAGAAGAGCTGGGAGAGCTGGGGCTTCTGTCCAGTCTGTCCTGGTCTGTCCAGGTGAGGGTTGGTTTGCTGATTTGAAGTAAACCTATATGTAGTCTACATAGAGCAGTAGCACAGAGGTGTGGTATGACTGACATCATCGTCAGGGTGGCATTGTTGTTGTTGTCACATTGTTGTTATTGTGGGCCAGCAGGTGCCTTTTTTCGTGAGGCATGTCTAAGGCGCAAATGGATGAGTGGCTGGGTGGATGAATGTGAATGGCGAGCGTGAACAGGACATACTAGCTGTGTGGGGCCTGTGTGTAGGCGTGTGTCTTTTTTTGTGGGGCATGGATGAGGCACGCATAGGTGGGGTGGCTGCGTGGATAGCTGCAAACACTGAACAGGTGGGCTGGATGGCGAGTACAAATGGATTGGGGGTGGGCCTATGTGTTTTTTGGTGTCATTGTGAGCCAGCACATCTGTTAATGGCATTGTTCTTGCCGTTGTATGGTGGCATTGCCAATATCATCATTGTCATTAAAATGGTGGTGTCACCACTGTGCCACGAGTTGGCACATCCGAGTCCATCAGCAGTGAGTGGCATTGCTGTTGTGAGCTGGCAGTGCATGTGTCGATGGTATTGTTCTTGCTGTCACATGGTGGCATCACCACTGTCACACCTTCATCAGCAAACCAACCCTCATCTAGACAGACCTGGACAGAGTGGACCAGATTGGACAGTCTCCCAGCTCCCCTAGTAAGGTTCCCAACTGGCTAGTTCTGGACAGTGCTGTCCCAGACTGTCCAGACTCTTCACATCATGCTGGAGGTCTGTTGCATAAATTCCCATAACTACTGTCACCCATGTTGCAACATGTACAGTACTTCACTTGACCACCAATCCGTGTCTGCATTGCAACCTGAAATCAATTCTGATTGCATCCCATCCCCCCATCCCTTAAATTATTGCAACCCATTGGAGTCTGGAGTCTACCATTGTGATTAGCAGGGATGCCTACATGGCATGCCCATGTGCATGTGACTAAACTTGCTGGCCGTGAATTTTCTGAACTGCCCAACATTGGACAGCAATAGCTCTCAGTGTACCCACCTCGCCTTTAGCCTTCCTGCTGCACTCTCTCACCACTGCAAGCCAAGAAATGTTATCCCGCTGGCATGTGGAACACTGGAATAACATTTCTTGGCTTGTAGCTACTAGCAGATGATGAACTTATTGCAATGTGAGTGACCTCTTCTTGAATTGCAATGGTCATTCAGGTTTCAATACCTTTCCACCCCAAGCACATTGCAATATGCCGACTGAGCCAATTGCAATCTGATCCTCCATCCTGTTGCAACTCGATTTCCTGCCAGCCACACCAAGCATATTGCAATTCAGGTCCCCCCCCCAACGTGTAAGTACAATGTAGTGCATGATAATGAGTCCATTCCCCCCCTACTGTACATACCAACTTCTGAACTAAAACTCATTTGTCCATGTGAAGACCACTGCATAAAACACAAACAAACTACCGTTATGCGCAGGTTAATGTCATTGAAAGCATGGTATCCTCTGCTCCAATACCTGAAAGCCCCCCATCAGCCAGATCCAAAAATTGCCCCATGTCATGCCAAATATGTTGGAAGTGCTGCTCCAGGTTTTGTTGTATTGAGGCCTGGCGTTCCGCATATGCTTTTAGACCTTCCGCCAAAGCAGGATCCTTCACAACTCGAGAATTTGCTTTGCCAAGCCACCAGGTCACATGCCAGCAGAGGAATCGAAGGATTCGCTGCTGCTCTTCAAACAGCAGCTCTACTTCTTCTGTCCAACAATGTGCGTGCACACGTGTCCTGCACCACTCAATACGAATTGCTGTGGTTTATTTAGCACTTGATAATTGAACTAGATTGAGCATCTACTGTCTTGCACACCCTCATCAGTCTCATCCTCTACGTGGCCATCTGAGTAGCCACAGACTAACCAAATCCAAGACAATCTTCGCCGCCCTTCACTGCGAGCATTGTCAGCACCTTCTGTCATCGAACGGATATCTTCATCTGCTAGCGGCTGAAGTATGCGCTTCCATCCAACCTTGCCTAAAGGATCTCCAAGTATGGTAAGAGCATGATGTGCAGCCCAATATTTTGCCATGCTCGCCTCCACTTTGGTGTCAACACTTTTGAGACAGTTCTGTGCATGTGTATTTGCCCCCTGCCCTTGTATGAAGCGATCCTTGAATTTGAGCATATACAACCATGACCACAGAGCCTGACACAGCTCATTCAATGCATTGTGAGCCTGTCCCTCCTGGAGTTTCCATTTGATCTGCTCCAGCGTCCCATCACAGATCACACGGTGAGCAATGGCAGATGGTAAAAGGAGAGGAAAGCTTTCAGGATGCTGGGGAAAATTGCAGGGAGGATAGGTAGGTGATTCTCCTACAGTATCCTGCAAACTAGCAACTCCAGGAATAAAAAGCAGTTGGATCTTTGCCCATGTGTCAATCTGTCACATAAGCGCATTAGCTCTTTGCTGGAGCTGCACCTTTTGTATATCAGTTGCATGTTGTTCAAGCTTTGCGGCTTCCTGGATGATGCGCTGCCTAAAGGCACAGGAGTCGATGCCCACATCAACCATCAGATGAGAAGCACTTACTGTTGTTCTTCAAGTTCGATGCCAGTGTCAATGAGAATGCTTGGTGTAACCATTCCATGCAGCGGAGGCTGAGTTGAATTGGTAGTGACTAGGGCATCATCTTTCACAAGTTGCAGGCAAATACTTGCCATAGTTACATTTTCGTACGTATGGATTACACAGATAGTATGGGCAAGTAGCTAGAACAGACATACCACCAGCCTTCACTTTGAATGGATTGGGCTTCATCATATCATGTTCCCACTTGCAAATCTGTTGCTCCCAAGATAACACAAGGTCTGGGTACTTGGAGCTGAGCAACTCGGTCAACTCATTAAAGTCTTCACAATGATTGTTCCGCGCTAGGATGGCTTCTTGTATTTTGCATAATATTGTTGGCCCTGTTCCATGATCAGTAAATGCTTAGTTATTTGGCATTACCTAGAGTGACAAGTTTCTTCCAATTCCAATCCCCAAAGTGATCATCAATAGTATCCCATCGAGATCCCAGCCCCATTTCTTTCGTACTTGAAGCTGCTGGGTTGATGTTGGCCCATGCACACTCTGGACCTTCACCATCAGTTCGCCCTATGCCTCGAACGAGGTTGAAAGAGAAAAGCCATTGGCACTCGGTGATATGCATAGGAAGATGGAATTTGGGCACAAGGAAAGTGATATTTTTTGACTGGTGATTGATATGCCGGGGCTTGGGAATGTGTTTCATTCTCTCCCACAAATGCTTGGACCACTGGCAAGCTATGTCATATGAAATCTTCAGAACAGGAACAGATGCGAAGGTGCGCAGTGCAGAGAATACAAGATAATCCATATTGACATATCTATGAGGACACCGGATCAGAATCCTGCTTATTACACACATATAATATTAATGAAAGTGACTCACTTTTCTCCTTTTTGTAGATCCCCCACGCTGCAAGGGAGCTTGAAACCATGCTGGGTGCAGTTGACTGTTCCGACAGCAGTTGCCGCAAGGCCAGCTGTTGGCTTTGTATCTGCTGTTCACGGCAGCATGACTGGAACACCTGCTTTTCTAGAATTTAAATTAGTTCAACCCATTGCCTGCAACATCGAGACTTACCGGCTGAGGTTCATTCAGGAGATCTTTCAGGTACAATTTATAAGAAACTTCTTCCACGAAGTATGCCCACCCTCCACTCAAACCAGGGTCAACCGTGTCGCTTGAAACAGCTTTGCGCTTCAGACAGAAATTTGCATCAATGGCAATAAAAAGTCCAAAAAGCCAGCTGCTAGAATCGCATTAAACTTAGAATAAGGCATTCATTACATGAACGAACATACTGTTTCTCTGTGGGAGCTGTGCTCCACCCTGGAGACAAATTTTTGCCGGGGTGAGGACATGCTAGGCAAAGCACAGCACACTCGCCCTCTTGAGTGGCTTCTAACCCAGCATTATCATGCCCTCTGCCTGACCGTTTGAGCATTTTCAGGTGCCGCCACTCTCTGATGATCCTTAGAAACTGATCATAGCGTTCCTGAAGTAGCACATGTCAGATGACATTAACTGCTAAGGCATCATTGCATACCTTGGTCTCAGCCATTCCCGTTTTGTCTGACATGCACATCAGGGCATTATAGAACTCATAGGTAGAAACTTTGGATTCGAATGACAGCACATGAAATTGTTCAAGAACCGTGAAAGAGGTGGCTGTACACGACTTGTTGGAACTTGCTGGAAACCAACACATGCGTAGCAGTTGCTGTGATGGTTGCTCGGCAAGCTCACAACCACAGAAGTCCAGACTGACTGAGTGAATGCCATTGGTGTGAATGACAACAAAGTCATCTTTAACTGCTACATTGGGCAATAACATTTCATGCCACGTGGATGTCCAAGTTGAATTCTCAGGCCCAGGTCTTTCAGACTCCTTTTCACGAAATATTTGCCATTCCACTCCTATGGGTTAATCAGAATGAATTCTCGGGGTCCATAGCCAAACATACCTTTGTGTAGTGTAGGGATGTTACTTGATGGGTGCAGAGTAGACAGTCTGAACACAGCATATCGGTACTAAGACAGTCAGAGCATCAGAACAATGCTGATGTTGTGTTGCAATGAACACAAAGAGTTTGGCTCCCACATCTTCCCTCCAGATGTAAAAGCTTGTCGAGAAAAAACTGCTGTTCGTCCTCAGCCCACGTCAAAATGGGACGATCCTACAACAATGTTCAACGATGTCTTGCAGAATATTGGATTGCTTACTGAGGCTTATCTTCTTCATGTTTCGTGACTGAGTATGCTGACATCAACCTCAGGCAGGAGCATGTCAATACGATCAAAGCTGGTTGGTTCAAAGGGGTGATCCGAACAAGGTACGTCTTTTCGGGGAGTGTTCTGAGTGTTAGGCCGCAAGTTGTACTTCTTGTGATCCAGTCGAAGTAGACCAGCATGGTCTCTGCATATTTTAGTGTAGCGTCCAAGGGGGCAAGCCAACTTTTGTTCGTGTACTTTGAATCCTTTGAGATTCTTGAATCAGATATTCTCAGCAGTGATGGCCAGGGTGGGTTGTGACAAAGCTGTGATATGGATTGGGCTCAATATGACTAGCACCTCAATTATTCACATACTCGAGCTGCATAGTTGTTGTTGGTGTTCTCCAGGACACATAGTCAGGTTGCACCATGCCAGCTGAGCTGGTGGCATTGCAATGAATGTGACTATGTGACTACGAATGACTCTGGACAATCTTATGTCTTATGACAGAACACCGTTGCTCAAAACGAATCAGGTCACTCAAGTACTCAGAGGGCACAAGTAGCACAATATCTTGAAATTGGCGCGTCCTGCAATACAACAGAGCTATGCAGGATAAGTAGTACCAAATGGATAGTGTACGTGGTCTGAGGAACAGGTGCCTCGTGGAGTGGGCACCATGAGGCATTTTAGGCATCCTCAGATGTCCTCGGATATGATTAGGGGAGGCGCTGATCACTAGATGCACCAATTTATTGCAATATTCTTAACTGCTTTGCAAACCTGCACCTCACACGAACCCGGAGGCCTCCCGAAGTGTTCCATGCAACCATTTACTGCCACACCTACAGCTTCTTTGCCTCCATGAACCCGATGTGCCTTGTATGAAGTTCCAACAAGGATTGGATGCAACAATTTATTGCAACATATATTCACAGATGCTGATGGCAACACACACGGCAAGGCCTGGCCTATTGCATTATAGTAAGTGGAACCCCAACAACATTGAGCCATTTGTAAGGGAGCTCCAAAATGCCATCATTGCAACTTGAACCCCTTGAACCTTTAAGCCTTTTCGAGTCTGCCTGAGTCACCCACCAGTTTTGTTCAAATTGTGTGCTGCTCATTTCCACTCTCATAGTATGACTGTGACAAACTCAAGCCCCCGTTCCTCTGATGATGTCCCTGAGTCGAGGTCGCTCTTAGTGAATGATACAATTGAAGGTCTGTTATCTGGTTATTGGTTATTCACTAACACTTTAACTGATGTCGCTACCATCAAGTCCTTGCACAGCTTCTCCAAGGCACCCAGTTGTCTGAGGAACGTGCTGCAACGATCATCAATGTAGTCCGTTCTATCACCACGGACACCAAACCAACTTCTAGTAAGTCTGTGACCTAAATTTTTGTTCCAGCCATTCATGGCATGCAGACACTTCTGCCTCTGACGTTGAGCCCCGCACCTCTGCTGATAACAAGGCTGCTGTACGGCCAGCTCCGATACTGACCTCAGCAGATACCAAAACCTCTCCCACACATGGTGCTACCAGTAAGAATGCTGCTGCATGGACCCTTGCTCCTGTGGACACCAAAATCCTTCCCACGCATGACAAATCCATGACTTCAAGCAAACCTATGGTAATCCCCTCTGGGCACTATGTTGTTCCACACAGCAGTCATCACTTCCTCTTGCCATTCGAAAATGAGGGTGAATCCTTATATTTGATCACCAAGGGGAAATTGGTTGGTGTGATCTCAAACTGGTAAGCCAAGCACATTCTATGCTGTGGGGACATCTAATCAGCATAATGGCAGGGAGAACACAAAGCCAATGGTTGACCGTGTGAGTGGTGCAACTTTCTGTAGGCTACCTAACAAATAACAACTATTCCGAGCATTCCAAGCATTCCGAGCTTGGAACCCCTATTCCGGAACCACTTCCGGAATCTTCCCACGCCTTCTGATCTCGGAAGCGTCGGAACCACTTCCGGTACTTTCCTGCACCTTCCGGTCTCGGGAATACCGGAACTACTTCCGGAATATTTCCGTGCTCTTCCGAACTCAGAAACACTGGAACCACTTCCGGAACTGTCTCGGAAGTGCTGGAAGTGCTGGAAGTGTAATACTTTATTCTCTTAATCCTTATAACCTTCTTTCAGGGTTATCACAGCAATATTGTAGGTAACATAATATGAGTGTGCCTCCATCCATAGCATATATATACTTACACCTCACTTACAAGCACCTCAGTCGTTTCCGCCCATCTTAGGCAGCAGCTGAGATGAGTTCCCTTTTTACCTAGTATTTATCCCTAGCTAATGTACTACAGTATCGGGCAATTCCTGCCCTCTCTCAGACTTTGTTACTACCTTCTGGCACCATGATTGCCAAGGCTCAGCAAATGGTAGAAAAGGCAATTGATGACAGCTTGGCCAAGACTACGTAGGCAGGAGGGTTGATGTTTGTAGTGCCATTGTCAGCCTCAAGTTTCTTGTCTCACAAAAATTAGCATTGTCCTCCAAGTCATTTTGTTTGAACCCACATGTGTGATGACTTTGAAGACATGAAGGCATTACTTGACAGTGTGAGAATATGATATGCCTAATTTTCAGTGCACCGCACAACATCAATGGCTTGACCCAGTGAATGTTGGATGACAATGATGCTCAATGCACTACTTGGTACATAGGCATATCTGAGTCATTAGTAATCATGTTTAATTCTCCTATACCATGCTCATGCCGAATACCATGTCTAAAACATGACTGAGTAACTGAGCCTAACTGAGTTTCAGTACTATTCAGACTACATCCAATACTGAGCAATGAGTGCTTGAGCAATGTTGGACACTTATGACAGTGCGTGTACTTGAGAACATATATTGATCATACTTTGGTTGGTAATCATAGTGGCTATCTAAATCTCCTATATTTACTGCTGCATACCGGGCACTAGACAGACACTAGAATGATGGCACTGGTTCCATTGTGAAGGCACATGATTACTACTACTATACACAAATGCTTGACTAGCATCATGTAGTGTTGTTGTTAGCAATTGTGTTACATATATAATTCTCCTATACTGATGATCATGCAATGGTTCTGCTTAGGTGATACGACCTGTCCAGTGACTCCGAACCTCCCTGCTACCATGGGTCGTCCAAAGCTATACAAAATGCCTGCATGTGCTTGCTGCACAGTCCTACCATGCAAAATACTATGCGAGGTTTGTGTTGGTCTTACAGATGACGTGTCCTAACCAGTGCTTTTTCCATAGCCACAAGCAACAAATCAACCAGAAGATCCAAATGAAACGAGTCAGCAGCAGAGTCAATGGCATGTAAGTCATCGTAAGATGTGCCTTTGCATTATCTCAGATATGTGCAGGCTACAGCAGTCTCATCTTTCAAGCACAATACTTGGTGAACCAAGAGCGCCCGAAGTTTTGTCTCAGCGGTAAGTGCCTTTGCACAAACTCTGCCCATCACATTGACTTGTAGTAGAGCTGGCCGGCCACATAAAAATAATAGCACGTGGCCTGAAATGGTCCAGGGCAACAATTCTGATACGCGACCTACTAATAACTCAGAGACATGTGGCACAGCAGTTGAAATCGAACATGCTCTTCAAATCATGACTGGGGGTTTGTTGTGCTGCTGGGTGGAATTCCTCTGCAATGATTACCTGAAGAGCAGTGATTACGCTAATATCAACAATTCCCACACCACCGTTGGAAAACTGGAAGGTCAGCTATGGACCATTCAGCAGGCTTTGCCAGAAGGTCCTGAGGGGGCTCGAATAGGTCAGCAGCTTCGTCTTGTATCCCGAATTCTTGAGGATTTGCTTCTGCATGCCATGGAAGGAAACAATATCTCAGATCTACAACAGCATGGGGTCTTACTCTACCAAAGCGTTGATGATGTCAGTTAGACTCTGCGATCTTGTTCATACTTCAATACTAGTGTTTATTGCATTCAAGGATTCGCCCTTCTGGTTGTCACTGAGGTCTTCCAAAGAAAGGTAAACAGATTCCTAGTCATGACGCGTCAAATCAACAGATCTTGTTGATTCCAGAGCATGTTTGTTAAACAGTTAAACAGATTTTGTTGATTGTGTCCATCCAGAAGAGAAAAAGGTGCTATGTGAAGTCTGGTAACAAAGCCCATTCCCCCATCTGGCATATCTCCATATTGTGATTTATCTCTGCTCCTGCACAGCTACACAAGCGATCTCTATCAATACCAAAGTATGCTTTTGCTGGCTCCAAGGCTTGTTACTGAACGCGACATAGATGCCTCATCATGGTTGGACAACAGTCGAGCAGAAAATGTTCCTCGAAGGGGAACTTGTGGAATATATCCAGGTTAGCAGCAAGGTGTACAAGAAGTGCTGGCCCATGCTGTTGTAAAATTGGTCCCAGCATTGGCCCAAGTGCCTCACTGCTCTCCCCGGTGTTCCACTTGACCAATCTCTGACCGATGAACAAGCTGTGGTCCTTGCGCAAACGTGGAAGAAGTGCCAGCAGGTAAGTCTGGCTTTGATACTAGTACTTGTAACCTACCTGTCAACTGAGGATGAACCAGCAACTGCAACAGTGGATGCACTGGCATGCTGGTGTGGGTAACAACCGTACTGCAAATAACAAAACTTCACGTCTCATTGAGGATTTGTTGAAACCCAAGATGCACACCAAAAAGCTGTGGGAGATCTATTTGAAGTATTACTATGTATCACACATCAAGGATTTGGTCCCCCATGAATCCAACATTGTCATGGTTAGACAGAAAATCAAAGATGCACTGAAGAACGAACTGCAAGACATTCTTGACGAACTCAAGCTGGAGCAAGCTAGGCAGTGAGAGTTGCTCCAGCAGGGTGGTTCCAATGACAACAGCCAAGAACTAGACCCTGTTGTCATTCATCAGTTAGTGAATTGATCAGAAAATAAGAGCAACTGACGGACGATTGTTAGAAATATCCAAGAGCTCGGGTCAACCCTTCACCACGATAATGGAGGGACTAGACCCCATTTCATCGAGCGAAGGCCATCATATTACTAGGTTAGTATGCCAACTCTAACACTTCCATGGATGCACTTATGAACGTGCAGTCCCCGATAGTCTCCACGTCAGAACAAATCTGCAAGGTTAAGACTTCTCTGACGCCTACAACAAATATGATAATATCTTTGTCGAAGCATATGGGGAATTTCTGAATGGTGTGTATGGTGAGCTTCTTCTCTGTTTTATAGCATACAAATTTTGACCAGTCGAAATTACCTTGAAGCCGCCTGTGTGCAATCGATGGGGGATAATAGTGGCAATGAAATCCTTGATAAGGACACTGACCAAGGGGCTGCAGCAGGAGATGGGGCAGTGGAGGAGGATGGCGCTGACACTGATGAAGAGGAAGAAGAAGAAGGCAATGGTGAACTTTCAGCCCCCCCCCCTCCTTTTGTACCCACCTTTCCCACTCCGTCTGCTCACTCCACCGGTGACATTGCAATGCCATCCCATGTTGCAATACCAGGTAACAGTGTGGGGTGGGCGTCAAGCAATACGGGGAACATTGCAACCTCAAGCAGCGTTGCAATGCCAGATAACACTGTAGGGTGGGCATCAGACAACATGGGGCACATTGCAACGCTGAGCAGCATTGCAATACTGGGCAATACAGTATTCTCAGTGTCAAGCAACACAAGGAGCATTGCAACACCAAACACAGGCTTGCCAATGTATCCGACAGCTGTGTTGCATCCGGACAGTATTGTGTCTAGCACATACCCAATCGCTTTAGCTTCCTCTCAACCCCCTTCATCCACTGTGGTAACCCCTTCATCAGATGATTTCTGGTCCAAATCCAGTATTGATCAGCCCTTCTGGGGTTCATTTACAGATCTTCTTCAAGAGAATGCCTCTCCACAATTCAACATGTTAGTAAACTGGGATTCTTTGTCACCTGACATTCAGAGTTTTTGTCTTGCATCATCATCCCCTCCTTACACGCCATCTACTTCTCTGATGTGGTCTGGGAACCATCCAGTACATCCCTGCGGCTTAATGGACTATTCGCTTCACAACCTGGGATCTTTGTCTCACGCCGAAGGCCAAGCCAGCCCATTTGCCACCCAAGGTCAATCCAGCTCATACACATAGCAATTCGACAGTGGGAGCCAACCATCACGAGGCAGAAACCACATGCAAAATCAACCCGATCCGTTCGCTGCTCATCACTCACAGTTATTCAACTTCACACCAAAAATCAACACGGTTGGTTGGTCCCTTATCAGTCACCAGCATTCATCTTTGATAGCCAATCATCCCATGCGGCAAGCTTCGTTCCAACTTCTAATCAGTATGTTGGTGGGCTCATCTCCACCCAGCAGCAATCTCTTCCTGTCGCTCCATTAACTACAGCACAATCACCATGTCGTCAGCCTGAGGCACCACCCATGCCATCAGCTCAAGTGGTGAATCCACCAGCAACCATACTGTTTCCGTTGGTGCCTTCACAGCAACTCCCAGTGCCAGGTGTGACTCAGATCAAGTCTGAATTGCGCCCATTGGCAACTATACAGGTTACCCCTGTTCAATACCACCTACAGAACCTGGTATGATCAATGTGCCTCGCCAGCCAGCAACAATGGAACCTGAGACCAATGCGACCAGCAAGAATACCAGCAAGAATTCTGCCAGCCGTTCCAAGCAGAAGCATGTCCCTTCTCAGCGTGTGCTGAGAGACAATGCAATTGGTCACCTTGGGAAGGAGAATTGGGCACCGCCACCCACAAGCAAGAGTGTGAGCCTGAAGAACAAGAAACGAGCAGCAAATGGAGACACTGAAAATGGGCAAGGAGCAGCTAAGTACATCACTCACTATTCTCTTGTTTTATTCTATGCTAACCTTTGTGCATCTAGAAAGAAAAAATCCATGCCGTGATGTCAAGAGGTCAGTCTGGCATGAATGTCAGCATGGAATCCAGTACAAAATCTTCAGATTGGATAGAGTAAGATAATCAGTGCTTGTAATCATATTGGCATGTTTGTATGGTGTAGAGATGTAGGTGTGTGCCGAAAGGAATGCCACCAGGCTTATATGTGTGTAAGACACCAGTTATATTGCAACAAGACAAGGCGATGTAATATTCTATGCATGGCTAATACATCTACTGCAATGAAACAATACAGAGAGATGTCCAAGTCAAATGGATTGCATTGTAATGGGACAGCAGAAAGCCGGAAATGATAGTGTGCGAGCATGCAATGTGAGGTGAGTGTTGCAATGGGGGGGGTAGAAAATCGATGCATAGTGCGAGGGCATGATGGGAACACATTGCAATGGGAGAGGATTGTTGCAACCGAGCAATAGGATGAGGCTGCTGAAAGTGGATGGATTGCAATGGGGAGCGAGAAAGGGGGGAGGGCATTGCAACTGAACAAGGCAGTGGAAAATGGATGTGTTGCAATGGGGTGAGGGAGGCTGCTGAAAGTGGATGGGTTGCAATGGAGGGCGAGCAAGGGGGGAGGACCATTACAACTGAATGAGGCAGAGGAAAATGGATATGTTGCAACCGGGGGCAAGGTAAAGGTGCAGGAATATCACGACAGCACATTGCAACGGGAGGGGGTAACCAGTGAGCCATGGTGCATGGTGGGCTACAAGAATATAATGTACTTGTTTCTTTGCAATGGGTTAGTGTTATGGTCTACAAAGTGGGTACAACTTTTCCTCTACACTTTTTCATTCACTCATCCTTAGAACTCGTTCCCTCGCCGTACGCGGCTGTATTCATAGTGGAGTCATCCTCCACATATGTACCAGATATGTTCTTTCGATCTGTTTCTGCTTCTGTCTCACACAGTGCCCTGCCTATATCACATATAGACTTCTGTTCCATTTCCACCACAGCCCCTTATTCAGACTTCATGGCTGTGGCATTGCCTCATTTCTATTTCATTGTTTAGTGCTGCGCACTCACAGCTTCATGGCTGTGCATCCTTTATATACCCTTCTTCTAGATTAGGGGCCTACCATATAAATACTTGTCAACTCTCTCCTGTAACTCCCCAGCTAGTTCTATGCAATATCAGCATTGTTTCTTGTCCACCACCTTCGAGTCCCAGAGAGCCTCTCAGGTACCTGTGGATAGAAGAGACCCGCCTAGGCTTCACATCATCTCAAAGCTCAGCATAGTCCTTGAGTTGAACTCCTCGTCTATTCCTCGCACGTTCCTTGACCCGTATCACAGCACGCTACATTAACACTACACTGTGCATTACAGTTAGATGCAAAAAGGAGGATACTGTTGCAATTGGGAGCAAGTAAGGGCACGAGGGCTTGCAACAGCAGTGTGACAGGTAATGTTGCAATTGTGGTCACACTGTAACTACTGACTTTACATGCAACAAAACTCCAGTATAGCCTGGACTCTTATAGTATCTACCAAAGTAGATCAAAAGTATTGATCTTTTAGTTAGTACATACTAGTTATACTACATCCTATTCAACAGGCCCTGCGGGCAATCCTGGACCCGTGACGAGTCGAGGTGTGGCGTCTCTTACTTACTGGTGGGAAGGATAACGAACGATTCAGGGGAAGCAAGTCTCAGTTTTCGAATTTCTGTTGTACGTAGTGACAAGTCATGATGTAGACCGTATGATTGTATGTTAAGTGTGGATGGAGACGCGGAAAAAAAGGAAAAACTGCATGTCACGGAATTAGAGCTCGATGTCTTGAAGCTTTGCATCAGCTCGGTCGGTCACACTAGAGCTTTCAGCGTCCGCGCTGTTGAGTAAGTAGATAGCTTGTAGTTCGTATTGAGCTCTGTGACCCGACCATTTCGCATTACCATCTTTCCCGATGCCGTCTTTTGTGCGGTACTTAGAAATGATAGCCTCCATGACGACGAGATCGTGTTTTTTAAGATCCGAGGTCGGGTAAGGTTCCATTTGATGTTTCGCCCGGAGTACATGGTGAGCGTCGAATACGGCATCAAATAATTTCTGAAGAATAAAAAGTTACGACCCCTAAATAGATGATGGCGAGTGAAGTCGTACAGGGGTTTCATCGGGACCCGAACTTTGCCATCTTGTTGCACGAAAAGCTTTGATTGTGCCATCCGACATCGCTAAAGGTAGTGATCGTTAGTTAGTCGTTCGATAGGAGATATCGTTGACACGAACGCAACGATGGATCGGATAATCCTGAAATCATTCGAGTTCCTTGGTCTGCAAGTGCGTCGGAGAGAGGCATAATGGTGATAGAAGCTTGTCGGTCAGGTTCTCCTTGACGGAAGAACCATACGCTGGTCAGATGGCCAGTAATCCATATGACGATGGGTTCGTTGGTGTTTGGATTGCAAATCTCGTTTGCATGGTCGTTCATTGGACTGTAGGTCCCCCACGTAGATGTCAGCGGAATCTTACTCAACGCATACACATTCGCTCCGTCATTGGCAAATTTCGAAATGACTGCAATCCGGCTGAAGGATGTCAGTCAGAAGGTGAAAACATTGTTGTATTAGTGTCTTGGAGGCTTTACCTTTTAAGTTGCTCGTCGTAGTGCTCAACGTATTTATCTTCCGGATCGCCAGAACATAGACAATTGATCACGGTCTTCAACGTCACTTTTATCGGCACCCTGAGAGGCTTTGCCATGTTAGACGTCGTTTTCTCTTTCTTCTTCATGTGATTTGTGTTCGTCATCGAAGACGAAGGATTAGTCTGAGTATGGGTAACAGCAGAGTCGGCTTTGTCGTCTGCAGCTTGAGTGTGATGCTGTAACGTAAAGTCGGATTCACTTGGAGTGGAAGAGGACAGAGACACAGAATTGGTTTTAGGAGCCATAGTATCGTCTTGCGCGGTAGTCTCATGATGCGTTTCGAGTCTAAACCTGGCTACGTGAACGATGTTGATTAAAGCGGATGGTGAACCCACCGTTGCTTTTTGGAACTCGACGGAGCATTCACTGCATCAGCGGCGTGTTTTGGCATGGTGGTTATGAGAGTGAAGAGGGAGACAGTGTGAGCTCCTAATATGCAACAAATTTGTGTCACACATTATTAATGCCATCGCCCTTCGGGAACCCCTGGCTTTAGGTTGAACTGGTTCTGATAGACTGATACGCCAAACTTGTGTACATTGATATACAGAAAGTTTCCCGAACAGCTCTCGCCATTAAATCCGCTGACGCTTTACGACCTTTGAAGATTTGCTAGTAGAATTCGCCGGTCTGCCGCGTTTTGTTGGCTTAGGAGGAGTGGATCCCAATGCTTCTGATCCTTCAGTTAAATTGGTGACGGAATCCGTGACACGTCCGCCTTCCATCCATTTCACCACCTCCCCGAAAGCCCAAGTAGCATCTTCTATGTACAACGCATATGTAGTAAACAAAGCGTTGCCTGAACGGATGTCGTCAGACATCCAAGTGAGAGCGAGAATGATCAACGACAGTCCATTGGGACCCGTACGACACAGTGAGGACCAGTCAGAATGAGCAGGGGACGTTTTTGTGAATGGCTCGCTGTGCAGAGTGGTGCACCAAGCGGGTTGCAAGGACGACCACCATTGCTGGAATTGCTCGAGAAATTCCTCAATTGGCCCGAGAGCAGGTACTTCTTTTCTTTTTAAAGTGCGATGGGTTTGCATCCAATTCTCGAAGAACCGTGGTCTGCTGGCTACCGATAATTTGTGTTCGTTATTCTGTTTCGTGATGAGTGAAAGAATTTATCAAGACAGGGAGACGAAAGTAACATACTCTACCATCAACGACATGGAAGTGGTCTAATTCTTGAATCCGATACCATAGTCTGACTAGTCGGTTGAGACGCTTTGTTGTGGGCAGATTGCGAATGTAACACAATGTATTGATGAACCATTCACATGTCTTGGGGCACTTTTCCGAGATGATCTCTAGTTCTTCGGACGAGATGCATTGGTCACTCTCGATGTCGATTGCGCTCTGCTCACTATAACCGAATGTCACGAAGGATGCTTGTTAGGACGGAGGGTACGCACATGTTGATACCGTTCTCGTTATTGTCGATATCCTTCGCGAAAGATTTCGGACTGGGAGTCATGAAATTGACTGACGCTACTGATACCCGGTCGTCGTCTTCTTGACTAGACAAAATATATGAAAATTTACGACACAACATAGTTGATACTCACATAGAATCTGCATCTATTTTGCA